>JAVKPL010005957.1:0-25421 GCA_032173675.1 Gastrolobium villosum | reverse complement strand
TCATAATGCCCTGAAATGTGGTCCCCCAAACACGGGGTGAGATATACAAATATATCTCAGTAAACCAATGGAGCTAGAGGCTTTCTCCACTCCATGGCTCACTCAATGTGCAAATATAACATCATATAATATGCATGACATACAATATCACCAACAACTGGAGACAAACCGAGAACATCCACAATTGGATTTTACGTTCAAGGACTCCATCATATAACTCCCGAGACATTCCTGGCGCCTCTCCCATGGTTGAGAAGACTCCATGGCAAAACCCAACTGGAACTCCTCATGAGCCCTATCCAGCGGAAGTCCCACGTTTGGATCATCCTGGTGTCGCTCCCAGAGTCGACCCCACGGCAAAACCCAACTGGCATTCCCAATGGAATTATCCAGCGGATGTCCAAACCAACACACGTCAACTGGCCAGTGACCAAACAATTTTCACACAATTCAAGCAATATGGCATACAAGCACATAATCACACAATGCCATAAACACAAAATCCAACCACAACCTTCCACTAGGTGTGGTGGAGCACACAAGGGACTAAACCCCAGTTCCAAAGGTTACCTCAACACTAACAAATCCGTTCCACACGTATGCTCCAAATCAATCTTTCACAATCACGTCCGTGTGAGGCACCCTACAACGATCAACAATTCCAAATTACACCAAACCTCAAATTTCATGAAATTTCCACAAATTTTCCTAAGTTAAAAATCTAACTTTTTCACCAAAATTTATCATAGCATTTCTAGCTCACAAGCATCATTCTAAGGCATTTTCATCTAATAGCATTTTTCCATTTGGGCTCTCTATCATCACACATCTAAGATTAAAGACTTAGTGCATAAATTTCTAGATCTACAAAATCAACCATAAACATACCACAAATATACTCACAATCTATGGTAGACACACCACCAAGGCTTCACTAATCCAAAGGAAGATCAAAAGCTCCAAAAACACCCAAAAACCTCAATGGTCGGATCTGAGTTTGTCCAAAAACGCAGCAAGGAGACGATTTCGAAGCTTGGGAGTATCACCAATGGCTTTAGAAGGTTGTTTACAATAGATTTCAACACCAAAACCAAGTGATTTGGTGGAGAAATGAAGAAATGGCAAAAGAGAGATGAAATGGGTTCTTGTTCTTCAAATGGAGGAGACGCACGGGAGAAAGAAGAAAAGAAGAAGGAAAGGCGTGGGGAAAGGTGTTGGGGCCAAGTGGGTTTTGGTCCCGCGGGTCCCACACGCGATCTAACTTTAATCCCGATAAAATTTCTGATCATACATTCTTAATCTACATATTTTTCTAGTCCATGACATATTTTTATTTCCTAAAAATATTGATAGAAATTTCACACTTATCGGTACACTCATACCGCAGTATTTTACACTTAAAAAGTCACTATTCATCAATTTTTCCCAAATTTGCCTATTCACTCAATTTTCCGCCCTGATTCCATTTCCAGCATTATTTTTGTCATATGAAATCTCTAACTCAATTTTTTTATGCCTCAGAACACATGGCTGGTCAATTACCATTTTGCCCTTTTTGCCCATTTTGGCCATAATTCTTGGATTTTCACTAATCCATCAATTTTCATTTCACATTATACTATAAAATACACATTTAAGTTTATGAGGTGTTATAATATGCAAATTAGCCTTACTTTAGTAATTAAAAGAATTATAAAAGAAAACAACTAGTGGCGTGTTTGGCAAAACCTTCAAAAACCCTGTTTCTGTTTGCCCTTTTGCTTGTTACTGTGAAAACCCAGGAAATCAAAAAACGAAGAATGTTTGGTGCGAGAAATCTGCAGAGGCATTGCTTCAAGCCACTCTCTTCTCTCCTTCACCTTCAATCCAATCTCTTCAAGTAACGTTTTGTGTTTTCCCTCTTTCTACAAATCATGAAATTAAAAATAAAAAGTGATTCCGCTCAGAAATGCCTAAACCCCATTTTCTCTTTCACCTCAAAGTTTATTCCTTTACTTGATTCACCCTCTCCCTCATCTCTTTCGTACCAAAGCTTCTCCCTTTTATTACTCTCTCTCTCTTCCAACTTCTTCTTCTACTTTTTTATTTTTTTATTTATTTTTAAGCAACAATCACTAAGCCTTGTTATTATTATGATTTTGAATTATGGGATTGATTTTGATTTATTTTATGTCAGAAATATTGTACCTTTAGGACATACATGGGAGCAGAACAACATTGTTAAAAACTCAGCATACGATGAAGTTAGTTTTTCTTGTTATGTTAAGCCGTTGAATGTTTTGAATGGATTATCCTTATCTCGGGAAATGTCAACATCGAAAGGAAGGAGTATGAGGAGCAAGGTGGAAAGGAGAATGCAGAAAGAGACTGGTAAAACATTGAGGGAAATTCGAAGAGCTAAGAAATTGAAGAAGAAACTTATGACCGAGGAGGAGAGGCTCATTTACAATCTCAGAAGAGTATATTATCTAAACCTTCCTATTACCCTTTGGACTTCACTTTGTAATCCATGTTTTCACTTTCATATATTGTTATCTTAGTAGCTTATATTAGCTTTGGACAAAGACTCTTTGCAATTGAATGTCTCCTATTGAAAAATGGGAATACATCATATGGCACAGACCATGTCTGAGTTTTATGCATTCAAATTTATGATATAGTTTGTAAGAGTTGCCTGAACTTAGATTTCTGTTCAAAATTTAGGAAGCTCAATAGTTTCCATGATTACAGCTTATAACATATTTGTATAATCGTTTTGTTGATTGATTGAATACTATGAGACCCAATAAGGAAGTGAAAATTGGGTTGATAAGAGATGAGAACTATCTTTGGTGTGAGAGAGAGAGTGTGTACTGCTTGAGATTCTTCTTGTTTCTTCGATGTAGAAATTGGGTATTCCCTATTAGCTTTGAGTTATTATTTCATATTAGTTACTTCTTTTGCTTTGTATGTTTGTTGGAGTGCTTGTTAGATGAACATTTGATTAAATCTTATTTTCCTGCCTTCCAAATATTGCAGGTCAAGAAGAAAGTGGCATTGCTTCTACAAAAACTCAAGAAATATGAGCTACCAGACCTGCCTCCTCCTCGGCATGATCCAGAGCTCTTAACACCTGAACAACTTCAGGCATTTAAAAAAATTGGCTTCAAGAATAAGAACTATGTTCCTGTTGGTGTTCGTGGAGTCTTCGGAGGAGTTGTGCAAAATATGCATCTCCATTGGAAGTTTCATGAGACTGTGCAAGTTTGTTGTGACAACTTCCCCAAGGAAAAAATAAAAGAAATGGCTACCATGCTTGCAAGATTGAGTGGTGGGATTGTGATAAATGTTCATAATGTGAAAACAATCATTATGTTCCGTGGTAGAAACTATCGCCAACCCAAAAATTTGATACCTATTAACACCCTTACAAAGAGGAAGGTACGTTTGCATTGTTGTATACTGTATTCCTTATTGGACTGTACCTCTTTCTGCCTGTATTTAAACAGGGTTGATGGTGATTGAGGTGCCAAAGGCTTAACTTCAGAATCATGAACTACAATATTTAGGTACCAATAGTGTTCATTATAATGGAAAAGTAATGATACATGCCTGTTTATTATAGTTGTATTGGTAAGATTGCTTTGAAACTCCCCCTCATCCCCCCTCCCCAAATCTCTATTAAAAAATTCCCTAAAAGAATGTATGGGGAGAAAGAAAAATCATTTTCTAAATCATCCCAAACATAAGTTAGTTCGGGACAGTTTGTTAATGGCTTAACAGAAATGAAATGCTTTGGTTTAAATGATTATACTTTCATGACAACCTTTATGAAAATATGACTATGTTCAGATGTAGGCTTGACTGCTCAAATCTGATTTCTGTTTTTCCTTTTTTTTTAAACCATCAATTGGTCCCTAGTTACGGACTTATGGTATCTACTATACAAAGAACTTGATACTGAGGAGGTAATGTATTCGTTCCTGTTGTTGTATACAGGCTCTATTCAAGGACAGATTTGAGCAAGCTCTTGAATCCTAGAAATTAAACATATAGAAAATAGAACAGCAGCTCCGACGAATGGGAGTAAATCCTGAGGATCCAACTGCCATGGCCAGCATCCAGAGAGTTGCTTCCACATTCTTCAATGCCATTGACAAGAAAGAGGGAACCCCTTATGTCTTCCATGATGGCAAGCAGTCAATAACAGAACCTACTGAAGGTTTGGAAGAGTCAGAGCCTTCTATCGATAGTGATCAGGAAGAGTTAGATCAATTCATCGCCGAGATAGAGGATGCAGCCGATAAAGAATATGAAGCTGAAGAGGCAAAAGAAAAAGAAGAGCTTGGCAGAATTAGATATTGGAATAGAGAAGAATATGGTGGAAGATTCAGAAGATCAGTTGCTCCAAGAAATGATGATTATGATGGTGAGGTTAGAGGCTCAAGGGTTCGGCAGACTACACGTCCTAAGCGTCACGCTAACGATAGTGATGATGAAGAGAATGGTCATTCTGAAGACGACAATGATGATGAGTGGCATTCCAATAATATCGCAGATGATAGTGATCTTGATAGAAATTCTGATGGCTCTATTGAAGCTAGAGACTCCTTCAAGGAAAGTATACAGAGAAGGGAGAGGCAGAATAATGTTCATACGGGTAGGGCCCGAGTTAATGAAAGTTCAAGTAGACATGCTGAAGCTAAACTTAGGAGGAATATGGCCATAGAAGATTCCGAATCAGAAGGTATGTTGAGTGATGTTGAAAATGCAATGTGGGAGTCTGATGAGGAAGAAAATAGCTCAGGTAACTATAAGAACAGCAGCAGTGATGAAGAGTATGCGTATCAAATAAAGAGAGACAAAAAGAATGTTGTGAGGGATCATGAGGGTAAGGTTGATGATTCTGCTCAATATCATAATAGCTTTGATGCAACAAAGAGTGTGAGAGGGAGGCAAGAAGGAATTAGCAGTATTGATTCTGAATCCATAGATATATTTAGCAATTCAGAAAATGTAACAGCCCGTTGTACACCGGTATTGTTAACATTGATTATGATATTAAGCGCAGTTACAATCACAGTGATTAGATTAATTAAATTACGGGCAAATTTTTCTTTTAACATATTCCTTTTCTTACTTCAATACATTTTCCGTAATCAATTAAAACCACACTATAATTGTAAAAGCAATTTGTGGAAACATACATTTGCTAACATCATTCATCCATCTTTTTACTCAATTCATTTAACTCACCATCTTACTCTCACAATTTACCAAGTTATAGTCCTTTACGTTGTCTACACGTGGTTTCAAACCACGAATCATTAGGAGTTCTACCCATCAAGTTAAGTCCCTTTCTTTTAGTCTAGAAAAACCTGAATTTTCAAAATTTACACTGTGGTAATCGATTACCAGTGGGTGGTAATCGATTACCACCTGTCAAAAATGAGGCAGTAGCCAATTTTCTAAATCCTCTGTTCTGGTAATCGATTACCAACTTTGGGTAATCGATTACCTCACATGGTAATCGATTACCAAAGGCCAGTAATCGATTACCAGTGAAGACAGTAGCCAATTTTTCGTCCCCTGTTGCATGGTAATCGATTACCATGCCTTGGGTAATCGATTACTATGCAGCAAAATGACAGATTACAGCATTTTAAGCCCCAAAAAGGGTGTGTAATCCATCCCTAGCCCCTTTGGTACTCCACATAACACATAATCATGTCCTAATGTAGGCTCTAGGCCCTTCCATCATACCATTTCCTTAAAACATGCATCATTTACAAAGTCCACAAATAATGGCCATTTACATACAAATATGGACCATTTTACAACATGAATACTAAGACTTCAAGGCTATGAATGTGGCCATGGACAAGTCCCATGCTCACTCAAAATATACAGTTATCCATGGCATGAATAATGAAACATAAACAAGACTTAGCATATAACCATGAACACTAACAAAAGCATGGAAACAACATCATGCAATATGTTCATGACCTAAGTCTCAAAATACTAATGGTATGCTATGTGCACTCCATAACTCCTCCAAAATGTCATGCAATCCCAATGCACCGCATGCCAATCCAATGTCCACTACACGGGCTTCTTGCCCGAAGCTCCTCCCGGCTCATAGTGACCTGAAATGTGGTCCCCCAAACACGGGGTGAGATATACGGATATATCTCAGTAAACCAATGGAGCTAGAGGCTCTCTCCACTCTATGGCTCACTAAAATGTATAAAAATGACATCATGTAATATGCAAGTAAAACAATATCACCATCCAACTGGAGACAACCCAAGAACATCCACTCATGGATTCATGTTCAAGGACTCCATCATATAACTCCCGAGACAATCCTGGCGCCTCTCCCATGGTTGAGAAGACTCCATGGCAATACCCAACCGGAACTCCTCATGAGCCCTATCCGGCGGATGCCCCACGTTTGGATCATCCTGGCGCCGCTCCCAGAGTCGACTCCACGGCAAAACCCGACTGGCATTCTCACAAGGACGAACCCAGCGGATGTCCAAACTCCACTCGTCAACTGGCCAGTGACCAAACAATTTTCACACAATACAAGCAATATGCATACAAGCACACAATCACATCATGTCATAACCACATAATCCAACCACAACCTTCCTCTAGGTGTGGTGGAGCACACTAGGGATTAAACCCAAGTTCCAAGAGTTTACCTTAATACGAGCAATCCGTTCCAAACGTATGCTCCAAATCAACTTTTCACAATCCCGACCGTGTGAGGCACCCTACAACAATCATCAAATCCAAATTACGCCAAAACTCATTTTTCATGAAAATTCCTCAAATTCCTCTAAGTTAAAAACCTATATTTTTCACCAAAAATTAACATAGCATTTCTAGCTTACAAACATGATTCTAAGGCCTTTTCATCTAATAGCATTTTTTCATTTGAGCTCTCTATCATCACACATCTAAAATCAAAGCTTAGAACACAAATTCATAGATCTATGAAATCAACCATCAAAAGACCACAAATATACTTACAATGTGTTGTATGATCACCACCAAGGCTTCACTAAACCATTAGAAGATCAAAACTCCAAGAAATCTCCAAGAACTCAAGTGGGTCGGATCTGACTTTGCCCAAAACGCGGCCAAGGAGATGGATTCAAGGCTTCTAAGTGTTACCAATGGCTTTGGAAGGTTGTTTACAATAGATTTCGACACCAAAATCAAGCGATTCGGTGAAGAAACGAAGAAATGAAGAAAAGATGAAGAAATGGTGTTTTGGTCTTCTTCCTACAGGTGCGCACGGGAGAAATAAGGAATGAAGGAGGGAAAGAAGGAAGAAAAGGAGGGTGGGGCCAAGTGACTTCGGTCACACGGGTCCCACACGCGATCTAACTTTAACCCCGATAAAAATTCCGATCATAAACTCTTAATCTACATATTTTTCCAGTCCATGACATATTTTTATTTCTCCAAAATCTTGATAAAAATTTCACACCTATCGGTACACTCACACCACAGTATTTAACACTTAAAAATCACTATTCATCGATTTTTCTCAAATTTGCCTATTCACTCGATTTTCCGCCTTGATTCCATTTCCAGCATTACTTTTTTCATTTGAAATATCTAACTCAATATTTAAGCCTCAGAACACACGGTTGGCAAATTACCATTTTGCCCTTTTTGCCCATTTTGGCCATAATCCTTGGATTTTCACTAATCCACCAACTTTCATTTCACAATATAATATAAAAATTCACATTTAAATATTTGAGGTGTTATATTCACCCCACCTTTTAGAAATTTTGTCCGCAAAATTAAATCATACCTGCTTGCTAACTCGGGATACAGCCGGAGAATCTCGTCCTCCCGCTCCCAAGTAGCCTCCTCAGGTGTGCGGCCTTCCCACTGAATCTTCAGCATGGGAATCACTTTACATCTCAATCGCTTTTCACTGCGATCCAAAACTGCAATAGGACCAATGGGAGTATTCAAATTCTCCCTGATTTCAATATTATCCGGCATCACCACATGTGATTCGTCCGGAACATAACGTCGCAACTGCGACACATGAAAAACATCATGTAAATTAGACAACTGAAGGGGTAAGGCAAGCTGATAGGCCACAAATCCTACTCTTTTCATAATCTGATACGGCCCAATGAACCGTGGACTCAGCTTCCTCACACCCAACGCACGGCCAACACCTGTGACCGGCGACAAACGTACAAAAACATGGTCACCTTCCTCGAATTCCAGCGGTCTATGCTTATTGTCATAGTAACTTTTCTGCCGATTCTGTGCCTGTTTCAATTTCTCTCTGATCATTTCAATTTGCACTGTCGTTTCCTGCACAAAATCCGGACCAAATCTTTCTTTATCGCCTACCTCAGTCCAACAAGTGGGCGTACGACACCTCCTGCCATACAAAACCTCATACGGTGCCATACCCAGACTGGAATGAAAACTGTTATTATAAGAAAACTCCACCAGTGGTAAGTACTTATCCCAAGCATTACCCTGTTCCAGTGTGCAAGCTCTCAGCATATCCTCAAGTGTCTGTATGGTCCTCTCAGTCTGACCATCAGTCTGCGGGTGATAAGCAGTGCTCAGTCGAAGCTGAGTGCCAAAAGCCTGCTGCAAAGCTCCCCAAAATCGTGAAGTAAACTTCGGGTCCCGATCACTCACAATGCTAATCGGTATCCCATGGAGTCTAACAATCTCCTTTACATACAGTGTAGCCAACTTCTCTGTGGTGTAATCCACTCGCACTGGTGGAAAATGTGCAGACTTCGTGAGTCGGTCCACAATAACCCAAATCGAATCATAACCAGCTTGAGTTCGCGGCAATCCCACAACAAAATCCATTGAAATACTCTCCCATTTCCATTCAGGTATATCCAGCGGCTGAAGTAATCCAGCAGGTTTCTGATGCTCTATTTTCACTTTCTGACAAACCAAGCACTTAGACACGTACTCGGCAACATCCCTTTTCATCCCAGGCCACCAGAACTTAACTTTCAAATCTTGGTACATTTTTGTGGCACCTGGGTGGATAGCATATTGACCCTTGTGGGCCTCAGTCATTACTTCCTCAGCAAGTTCCTTGGGCACAACAACCCTGCCCTGATATAATAACAATCCCTGTTCATTGACAGATATGCCACTCTGGCCTTTCAAATATTTTATACTTTCATTTCTAATCTGAGTCTCTTTAATCTTCTCGTGCAGCTCGTTCTCAATCCGAGTCAACTCCATATCACACATTCTTCCTGCAAAGAAATCCGTTATTTTCATGTCACGAAATTGCTCAATCACTTCATTGTCCCACATCATCATATGAGATAAGTTAACAGACTTCCTACTCAATGCATCTGCCACAACATTAGCCTTTCCCGGGTGGTATTTCAGCTCAAAGTCATAATCTTTCAAAAATTCAACCCATCTACGCTGTCTCATATTCAGCTCCTTCTGATCAAATAAATATTTCAAGCTTTTATGGTCGCTGAACACAGCAAATTTCATCCCATACAGAAAGTGCCTCCAAATTTTCAAGGCAAAAACAATAGCAGCAAGTTCTAAGTCGTGCGTCGGATAATTTTCTTCGTGTGGCCTTAACTGCCTAGACGCATATGCAATCACTTTTCCTTCCTGCATCAACACGCTCCCTAAACCTTTCTTAGAAGCATCATAATATAGCACAAACTCACCCTCCGGATCAGGTAGAGTCAACACCGGAGCAGTGGTCAATTTCTCTTTCAGTAGCAGAAAACAGTCCTCACATTCCTGGGTCCACACAAAAGGAGTATCCTTTCGTGTCAATCGGGTCAATGGTAGAACCATTGCAGAAAATCCCTGTATGAATCGGCGATAATAGCCAGCAAGCCCCATAAAACTTCTAATCTCAGTCACAGTCTTAGGTCGTTCCCAATCACTCACCGCTTCAATCTTGCTTGGATCCACTGCAACACCACTTGCAGAAATAACATGACCCAAAAATTGCACCTCAGACAACCAGAATTCACACTTAGACGGTTTAGCATACAGTTTCTTATCTTTCAACACCTGCAACACAGTCCTCAAATGGTCGACGTGCTCCTCCTTACTCTTCGAATAGATCAAAATGTCATCAATGAATACAATTACGAACTGGTCCAAATACGGTTTAAAAATGCGGTTCATATAGTCCATGAACACCGCAGGGGCATTAGTAAGCCCAAAAGGAATAACTTGATATTCAAAATGTCCATATCTGGATCGGAAAGCTGTTTTAGGTACATCCTCCGGTTTAATCCGAATCTGGTGATATCCGGACCGGAGATCAATCTTCGAAAAGACACAGGCATCCCTCAACTGATCTAACAAATCATCAATACGCGGTAATGGGTACCGGTTCTTAATAGTCACTTTATTCAGCTGTCGGTAGTCAGTGCACAATCTCATGCTACCATCCTTTTTCTTTACAAATATCACCGGTGCTCCCCACGGAGACACACTCGGCCTAATAAAATTCTTCGCAGATAGTTCTTCAATGTGTTTCTTCAACTCAGCCAACTCAAGTGGCGACATCCGGTATGGAGCCAAGGAGATTGGCCCCACACCAGGCAGTAAATCAATCGAGAATTCAATCTCTCTCTCGGGTGGGAATTCCGGTATCTCATCCGGAAATACATCCTCAAACTCATTAACAACTGGAATAGTAGAAATCTCCTCCTTTTTATCACCCACCAATCCTCCCAACAAGACATAACCCAAATCTCCAGCCTTCAAGGCTTTCACAGTTTGACTGACAGACAAATATAAAGACGGACAAACAGACGGCCTCTCGTGAGATAGCAACAACCTCTTCCCGCAACAATCAATCATTGCGCAGTTCCGAGACAACCAATCCATCCCCAAAATCAAATTGACAGAGGCCAGGGGTAAGATAATTAAATCAATGGTGTAACCCCTGCCTAAATAAGTGAACTTCACATCTTCACAAATCCAAGACGACTCACTAACCTCTCCTGTAGCGGTAGTAATACGCATCGGAGGAACCATCCGTGTTACCTTTAAGTCCAACGCCTTAGCCACATAGTCTGCCACAAATGAATGTGTTGCTCCCGAATCAAACAATACAGACAAATCAACATTAGATAGAAAAATTATACCTTTGACCAAGTTCGGAGCCTTTTCAGTACGTTGCGCATTTGTAGTATAAACTCATCCCACAGTAGGAACAACAGCAGTAGGAGTAGCAGTAGTAGTAGCTGGCGGCAAGGCCTGCAGATTCGCAGCCTGCCCCGAAGAAGATGGACAATTTCTCGCAAAGTGGCCACTCTGACCACATCTAAAACAGTTCGACGAACCAGCACCACATACACCTCTGTGGTATTTTCCACACTTCCCACATTGTGGGGTAAAATATCTGTTCGAAGCACCACCACCACCAGTATTTCCACCCCTCTTGAATTGACCAGGAGGCTGCCTTACATGCAACCCCCTACCTCTATTATTATTATTGAAACCCCCTCTGTTGGTATTACCAGAAGGACCAGGTGTCCTCTTAACATCTTGCTCTTTTGTCGAATCAGATTTCGGATATCTTCCATAAACAGTGTCGACCCTTTTGCACTGGGTCACCAAATCAGCAAAGTTCCTCACTGCGGTATTTGACATTCTCTTAGCAATTTTCTCACTCAGCCCTCTTTGAAATTTAGCTGACAAGAATTCCGGAGTAGGTAGTGTACCTCCATAGTTTGCAAATTTCACAAGCTCATTAAATTTTGCCACATAGGCATCCACAGTCATGACTCCCTGTACCAAATTATCAAATTCACCTTGCTTTGCCTCCCGAACATCGCGGGGAAAATATTCTTCATGAAACAGACCTGCGAACAAAGTCCAAGTAAGAACCTCACCCTGAATAACATACGGGCGAGACACATTGTCCCACCACTCTTGGGCATCACCCTCCAGCATATAAACAGAATACAATAATTTTTGTGGATCTTGGCATCTCATCACCTGAAAAATCTTGTCCATTCCCCTCAACCAAGCAGTGACCTCCTTTGGGTCCCTTGACCCCAGAAATGCGGGTGGCTTATGTTTCCTAAAAGATATGAGCCTACGCTCATCATCAGCATTATCAATAACCTGCCCCGCAGCCCCAGTGGATTGGGCAACAGATGACGGATCAGGAACATAGCTCGGGTCAGTAGTAGTATGATGACTAGCCTCACCAGTGTGGTGACTAGCCCCACTCTCCCCCTGTTGAGGAGTAACAGATGGCGTCGGTGTAGGAGTCACCGTAGCCGTGTGTGGAGGTGAATTATCCCTCCTAGGACGACCTCTATCCGCCCTCATCTCAGCCATAAAGGCCTGCATCATATCCTGATTAGTTTTCATCAGGTTCTCAGTCATATTTCTATTTGCAGCCGTTTCCGCCTGCAGAGCATTCAGTACTGCAGTGACCGGATCCGGTGGCAAAGGACCTGCACCACGTGCCCCACGGCGACCTCGTGCCCTACTCATGATATCTGTATATGTAACACAAAGGAATGAGTTGATCAGACCCACACTGAGGAATCACATATACATTAATCATAAATAGTTCACAGATAGCTATGGCACACAAGATACAACATACACAACAATCAGAGTTCCCTAAACAAAACTGCTCTGATACCATAAAATGTAACAGCCCGTTGTACACCGGTATTGTTAACATTGATTATGATATTAAGCGCAGTTACAATCACAGTGATTAGATTAATTAAATTACGGGCAAATTTTTCTTTTAACATATTCCTTTTCTTACTTCAATACATTTTCCGTAATCAATTAAAACCACACTATAATTGTAAAAGCAATTTGCGGAAGCATACATTTGCTAACATCATTCATCCATCTTTTTACTCAATTCATTTAATTCACCATCTTACTCTCACAATTTACCAAGTTATAGTCCTTTACGTTGTCTACACGTGGATTCAAACCACGAATCATTTGGAGTTCTACCCATCAAGTTAAGTCCCTTTCTTTTAGTCTAGAAAAACCTGAATTTTCAAAATTTACACTGTGGTAATCGATTACCAGTGGGTGGTAGCCAATTTTCTAAATCCTCTGTTCTGGTAATCGATTACCAACTTTGGGTAATCGATTACCTCACATGGTAATCGATTACCAAAGGCCAGTAATCGATTACCAGTGAAGACAGTAGCCAATTTTTCGTCCCCTATTGCATGGTAATCGATTACCATTGTAACGCCCTCCCTTGTATGCATCCAAGAGAGTCGTTTGCTAAGCGGAATTAGAGTCGTTAACGTCACATGAGCTAACAAAGCAGTATACAAATCCGTATAAAAATTTTCAACACTTAAATTCTTTTCATAAAGGTTTTCCAAAATAGCTGCTGTTCGTAAAAGTTCCAACTAACATAAAGATGATAAGGACTACAGTCATCCAAAAGTATCAAAACATTAATCATTACAGTCATCCATTTAAACAAACAGCAACAGAGATAGTCCACGCATCAGCAATCAACAGCAAAATATCACGTCTTCATGTGCTTTTATGTCCTCCTGCCATTTAGGAAAATAGCAGCCCCGAAGGGGTGAGAATAATCCCAGTAGTGTGGCAATAAAACCAATAATATAACAATATTAACTAGGCACAAAATCATAAACAGTCACTTCAACATATCCTTGTTCCTTTTCCCTTTTTATCATATTCATATATTGCGTATATAACGCCTTTCCTTTTGCGCTTTTAGCACCGTCGTGCGCGCACTTCACAGTGGAATCAAATATACCCTTGGCACCTGAGCTCCATGTGGATTCCATCTGTGGGCCTATGCGGACTGATGCCAAGTGTCCCATACCCCGGTACCTTGGGGATGCCTATATGATGCTTGCTCAAACACATGGTCCTGTACATAACTATTCTACACAAGGCCTATATGATCTTGATACATGTATGTCATGCTATGCTTTCACACACAAGGCGTAAAAATGCGGTATGATGTAAGATGCATGTTATATACCTTTCATATGCGTTATGCTGCCACATAACGTCTTTACCTCATAATCATACGGCACATTTTCGGCAGTTTCCTTTCATTATAATGGAACATAATATTTTTACGGTATATGGAGCATCATGTTACAATTCTATACCAGTAGTCAATAGTCACATTAGGCATCATCGCCTGACACTTACCTTTGCGTGCCTTAAGTATTACCAAACCGCAGCGAAGTTTCTCACTTCTAAAGCGCACCTAAATCATTTACAACTAATCATTTACAGTGGCTATTTACAGCAGCAAAACAGTGAGCATACAGCAGCAAAACAGTGAGCATACAGCAGCAAAACAGTGAGCATTTACAGCAGCAAAACAGTGAGCATACAGCAGCAAAACAGTGAGCATTTACAGCAGCAAAACAGTGAGCATACAGCAGCAAAACAGTGGGCATACAGCAGCAAAACAGTGAGCATTTACAGCAGCAAAACAGTGAGCATACAGCAGCAAAACAGTGAGCATTTACAGCAGCAAAACAGTGAGCATACAGCAGCAAAACAGTGGGCATACAGCAGCAAAACAGTGAGCATTTGCAGCAGCAAAACAGTGAGCATACAGCAGCAAAACAGTGAGCATACAGCAGCAAAACAGTGGGCATACGGCAGTGTTTACAGCAGCAAAACAGTGACGTTTTTAAAACAGAAACAGTGGCACTTTGAACTTCCAAAACAGTGGCATAAATCTAGGTTTTTGGACATTGAAACAGTGGCACATCATGGATTAAACAGTGACATTCTATGCATACAAACAGTGGCATAAAAGGACTAAAACAGTGGCATTTTTATGCATAAAAACAGTGGCATATGATGACTAAAACAGTGGCATTTGATGCATAAAAACAGTGGCATTTATGCATATAAACAGTGGCATATGATGGCTAAAACAGTGGCACATTAGGCATAAAACAGTGGCATAGGATGACTTAAAACAGTGACCTTTTATGCATAAAAACAGTGGCATTTTAAGCATGGAAACAGTGACATTTCATGACTAAAACAGTGGCATTTCAAGCATGGAAACAGTGGCATTTCATGACTAAAACAGTGGCATTTTAAGCATGAAAACAGTGGCATTACATGGCTAAAACAGTGACTTAAGGAGCACTAAAACAGTGACATATATGTGCAGAAACAGTGGCATATAATGTGCAGAAACAGTGGCATGTAATGTGCAGAAACAGTGGCTTTTAAGTGCAGAAACAGTGGCATGTAATGTGCAGAAACAGTGGCATATAATGGTGATTTTGAGGGACCGAAACAGTGGCATTACATCTCCAAAACAGTGGCACATACATAAGGAAACAGTGGCACATTTCTCTTTAAAACAGTGGCTTAATCATACAAACAGTGGCATATAATCTTAAGCATTTTTATGCATACAATTCACCATGCAATAGCTCCACCATTCTAATTTTTACCATGCTCATACTTGAATCCCAAAACAACACATACTCAAGGAGGCATTTAAGCACACATACATGGTTACATAAAGAAAAAGTCCTAAGCTCAAGGCTTACCTCTTGTAGCACACCCTTCAAAGTCAAGAATCACACACCACCTTCTAGCTTCACTACACCACAAGTCCACACTTCCTAAGAGGTCCTATGCGCAACAAGGTGAGGAACAAGGCTTGCACTAGCTAGGTGTATGGTCAAGGTTGAGGTGAGGGAAGGAAGGAGTTGTCTTAAGCAAAGTCTTCTAGCTCCAAGGAGGCTTGTAGGTTCGGTTATGGAAGTGAGGGAGTGAGGGAGAAACTTGGCTGCATATACACATGAAGCCAACTCCCTCTCCATGCGCACATATATAGGGAAGGTGAGGGAAAATTGCCATGATTAACTATCATGAAAAATTCAGATTTCTATGAGAGGATGGGGCTGCACCTAAGGCTGAATCAAGCAAGGTTTGCTTCTACTTTACTCTATTTACATGCAAGGATGGAGGAGTGATATGTTCAGATTTGGGGCTGTCCTTAAGTCAGAAAATTTTCTGCATTATTGACCAAGTTGTGCGCAAAAATGGAGTGGAGAAGGTGCCTCATGAGTACATGTAAGAGCTTTGCTAAGTCAACAAGTAAAACAACCATGTGGCAGCCCAAAAATCTGCACTTAGGCAGCCTTGGTGCGCAATGATGAGGGGGAAAAGAGGGGCAGTTTTGTGACAGCCCAAGTTCAGATTTTGGAGCTGCACAAAATGATGAAAATGCAGCAAAAAAATCCTCTTATGATGCATGTGAAAACAAGGCAGGTTTTGACTCATGATGGGCTGCAAAAGCTTGTCAAAAATCTGCACAAAACAGTGTCATGATGGAGGGTGTAAGTGGTTCACCAAGTCAACAAGTTAGGCAGTTTTGGTGACACAAAATCTGATCCATGACTCCCTCCCCCCATGTGCGCCCAAATGCAGAAAAATGCAGCCTAATATCATGCTTAAGGCACATGTGACTACCATGCAATAAAATTAAAATCAAGTTATGCATAATCAAGGTGAGGTGGCGGTTTAACAAGGCAAAATGACAGATTTCAAAGTCCTAAATCACCCTTACTTGTGCGCATAAGTGAGAAGGAAAAACAACAAGCCAAGTAGTGTTCCTTGCTGCACAAGGCAGCCTTGTTGGACTAGGCTTTAAGGAGGATAAGTGGTTACAACTTTGGGCTAAAACAAGGTAGGTTCAAAGGCCATCCTTGGGCCATAGGCCACACACCAAAAATCCAATCACACAAGTCCAATATTAACTAGTCCTCACACACACACTAGCCCACATCCAAACACTAATGCCTTCTAACACACACTCACATTACTCATAAGATTAAATTCACATGTCTACATATGTACCCTCCTAAGATTTAATTCAATTAATTACCTTAGTCTTATCCAAGGGTTAAAGGTTATACAATTCACAAGCCATTACACATAAACCCTACATCCGAGTTCTACACATGTATACATAGCATATAGTACTTAGGTATTTTACTAATTATGCGAGATGTTACACTCTCCCCACCAAATAGGAATTTTGCCCGCAAAATTAAACTTACTTAAGAGCTAAACAGTTCTGGATAGCGTTTCTGAACGTCGTCCTCGCGTTCCCAAGTGGCTTCAGCTGCCGATCTGTTGTTCCACAATACTTTCACCAACGGAATCTCTTTAGAACGGAGTCGCTTGACGGATCTTTCAAGAATTTGGAATGGTTGCACTTGATAAGTCAGATTTTCCTTGAGTTCCACTTCTTCCGGCTGTAACACGTGAGATGGATCAGAGAGATACCTCCGTAGCTGTGACACATGAAATACATTGTGAATTCCTGACAGATTGGGTGGTAAAGCCAACCGGTATGCAGACTCTCCAATCCGGTCCATAATCAGATACGGTCCTAAGTACCGTGGACTTAACTTCTTAACTCCCATTCTCCTTCCGAGTCCCGATGTAGGAGTGATTCTCAAAAATACATGGTCTCCGACTTCGAAAGATAGAGGCTTATGACGCTTGTCGTAATAACTCTTCTGTCTGGCCTGAGCCCTCTGCATATTCTCCCGAATCTTCTTTACTTGTTCGGATGTTTCTTGAATTAAATCAGGTCCTAACATACTTCGCTCACCCACTTCAGTCCAACACAACGGGGATCTGCATTTTCTCCCATACAAAGCTTCATACGGTGCCATCTGAATACTGGAATGGTAACTGTTGTTGTAAGCAAACTCAATCAACGAAAGATAACTATCCCAGCTGCCTCCTAACTCCAAAACACATGCTCGCAACATGTCCTCTAATGCTTGAATGGTGCGTTCCGTCTGGCCATCGGTCTGCGGATGATAAGCAGTACTCAACCTCAATTGGGTCCCTAAAGCTCTTTGAAAGGATTCCCAAAACTTAGATGTAAACTTGGGATCGCGATCACTGACAATACTCGTAGGAACTCCGTGCAGCTTCACAATCTCCTGCAGATAAATTCTAGCAAGCCTCTCTGTGTCATATGTGGTTCTAACCCGCAAGAAATGAGCTGACTTCGTTAAACGATCGACAATCACCCAGATAGAATCATATCCTTCTCGCGTCCGAGGAAGTCCAACTACAAAATCCATCGAAATACTGTCCCACTTCCATTCGGGAATCTCCAAAGGTTGAAGGAGTCCCGATGGTCTCTGATGTTCGTACTTCACCTTCTGACAAGTTAAGCATCGAGATACATACTCCGCAATATCACGCTTCATACCCGGCCACCAAAATGAGGTCTTCAAATCATGGTACATCTTCGTGGATCCAGGATGAACTGCGTACTTACCCTTGTGAGCCTCCTGTAAAACTTCTTGCTTCAATACTTCATTCGGCACAACCAGCCGTCCTTGGAACCTCCAGACATCATTCTCATCCTTTACTACCTCTTGGTTACCAACCAACTCGCGGACTAACTCTTCATCCTTCTGAGCCTCCTTAATTCTACTGATCAGTTCATTCTCCACCTTTATATTTCCCAATCTTATGCTACTTCCTCTCTCGTCTACCGATAAGTTCAAGTCTCGAAAGGCCTCAAACAACTTCAATTCTTCCATCATCAGAGTTGCAGTGTGTAGAGTCTTCCTGCTCAGAGCGTCAGCTACCACGTTTGCCTTTCCTGGGTGGTACTTAAGTTCAAAATCATAGTCCTTCAGAAATTCCATCCACCGTCGTTGTCGCATATTCAGCTCCTTCTGGTCGAACAAGTACTTCAAACTCTTATGATCGCTGAACACGTCAAACTGCGAACCATACAAGTGGTGCCTCCAGATCTTAAGTGCGAACACTATAGCCGCTAACTCCAAATCGTGCGTAGGATAATTTTCTTCGTGAGGCTTCAGTTGTCGAGATGCATAAGCTACTGCCATACGGTCCTGCATCAACACGCATCCAAGTCCTTTCAGCGACGCATCGCAGTAAACTTCGAACTTTCGAGTAGGATCCGGAATCGTGAGTACAGGAGCACTCGTCAATCTGCTCTTTAGCTCCAAGAAACATTCTTCACAGGCTTCAGTCCACTCAAAAGGCTTATCCTTCCGAGTGAGACGAGTAAGGGGTTGCACTATCTGAGAGAAATTCTGGATGAACCTTCGATAGTATCCGGCCAGACCTAAGAAACTTCTTACTTCAGTAACCGTCTTGGGTCGTTCCCAATTCATGACAGCTTCCACTTTGCTGGGGTCCACCGCGATACCTTCTGATGAAATGACATGGCCCAGAAACTGGACCTCTATAAGCCAAAACTCGCACTTCGACCATTTCGCGTACAACTGCTTCTCCTTCAAGACTTGCAAGACAATCCTCAGATGTTCCGCATGCAGCTCTTCATTAGCTGAGTAAATCAGGATATCGTCGATAAACACAATAACGAACTGATCAAGAAACGGGCGGAAAATGCGGTTCATGTAGTCCATGAATACCGCTGGAGCATTCGTAAGTCCGAATGGGATCACCTGATATTCGTAGTGCCCATAACGAGTCCTAAAAGCGGTTTTCGGAATATCCTCCGGTTTGACCCGGATCTGATGGTATCCCGATCGTAAATCTATTTTGGAAAAGACTCTGGCTCCTCTCAGCTGGTCCATCAAATCGTCAATCCTCGGTAGTGGATACTTATTCTTCACCGTGACTTTGTTCAGCTGGCGGTAGTCTACACACAGACGTAAGCTTCCATCCTTCTTCTTAATCAAGATAGCTGGAGCACCCCATGGAGAAGTACTCGGTCTGATGAATTCCTTTGCCAAAAGCTCTTCTATCTGCTTCTTCAACTCGCGAAGTTCCAACGGCGCCATGCGATACGGTGCAATGGAGATTGGTCCAACTCCAGGGACAAGTTCGATCGAAAATTCTATTTCCCTATGAGGAGGCAATCGAGGTATTTCATCCGGGAATACCTCCTCGAATTCTCTAACTACCGGTACATCCTGAATTTGTTTGTCAATCGAGGTCTCAGCCTCGA
The DNA here is from genome assembly GCA_032173675.1 of Gastrolobium villosum. Classification (NCBI taxonomy): domain Eukaryota; kingdom Viridiplantae; phylum Streptophyta; class Magnoliopsida; order Fabales; family Fabaceae; genus Gastrolobium; species Gastrolobium villosum. The sequence goes on along the minus strand of JAVKPL010005957.1, from coordinate 5,422 downwards.
TCGACAAAAGATACCCTGCTGCTCCCTCGCGGAGCTCTTTTCTAACTTGCAAAAAGGAAATGAGAGAGAAAGGTTGAAAATTACCATCCTTTGCAGGAACAATGACCTTCCCCGCTCGACAATCCAAGGTTATCCCGTTTTCCGTCAACCAGTCCATACCGATAATCACATCGAAGTTGAATACCGGCAGGACCACCAAATTAACTGTATACGTGTTCCCTTCATACTGCAAGGTAACACCTCTGCAGATCTCTGAGGCCGTGCACGATCCTCCCGTAGGTGTGCTGATGTGTAACTCATAAGGTAACGGGGTTGGGGTGATGCCTATTCTCAAGGCAGTATGCTTTGCCATAAAAGAGCCAGACGCTCCAGAATCAAAGATAACAGAAATTGGGTGACCATTCAGAGTGACATTACCTTTGATCAGGTTGGGAAACTTCTGCGCTTCATTCGCATCCAAAGTGAACACCCGAGCTTGCGGAGGCTGTTGATCAACGTTCTGGGGACATTTGTAAGCAAAATGACCTTGCTGGCCGCATCTGAAGTGCATTGTTGTTCTTGCGACAGACTCCGAAGTGATTCTTTCCACATGTGGCACAAACAGTCGCGCCCTGACGTCCAGTCGACGATTGACCCACCGTAAAGTTTCTCTTAAAGTTTCCAGGCCGTGCCTGCAACGGCATACCTCTGCCTCGACCCCTACCAGGTGCCGCCCTGAAGAATCTGCCTGCTCGGTTTCCACCGTGGAACTGTGGTGGTGGCTTGTTCAAGTTCTTGGCTTCCAGAATGATTCCTTCTGCCTGACGACTCTGGTTGATGAGTTCCGGAAGTGTGCGATTAGCCGTCGTCAAGATGAGCTTGCGGATTTCCGGATGCAGTCCGCTCTCGAACTTCTCCACCTGCCATTCTTCATCATAAATGTTCCGGTCGAAGTTGGCGTACTCGATCAGCTGCCCAAACTTTGCGATATACTCATTAACCGTCATGTTACCCTGCCTGAGCGACAGCAGTTCAGTGTGCTTCATCCTTCGCATTGCCTTAGGAAAATACTTATCCAGAAATACTTGTCTGAACACGGCCCACGTCAGCTCCACGTCCTGAGCTCTCAGCAGAGCCCTCGCACCAGTCCACCATGTTAAAGCTTCTCCCATCAGCTGGTACGACGCGTAATCAGTCTTCTGCGCTTCCGGGCATGCCATGCGTTCGAAAATATGCTCAATCATCTGCAGCCACCTCGCTGCAGCCTCGGGGTTGTCTTCACCCTCAAAGGTAGGTGGTTGGAAGTTGCGGAAGTCTTTCAACCTCCGACGGGCAATTTCTTCTGCATTTTCATGCAGTGGGGGTTGGTTCTGATTCTGTTGCCTATGGTCACGCCATTCTTGGCTCATATTCTGGATGAACGTTGCCAGTCCCCCAATGGTGGTGATAAGATCCTCTTCTGCATCGCCAGTACTTCCCCGAGTTGAACCGCGACCACCCGCCATGATTCTGCACTCACAATATCAGGAAATGAGTTGATCAGGCTCACCGCAAGTTATTCATGGCAGCAGTCCCAAGTGGGTACTCGAGTTCAATTCGGACAAGTTAGCTATGCATCCGTGTCTTATCACAGAACAGTCTAAACCATCTAACTATCCTAACTAACATATACTTAAACTATAGCACATTTAGACAGTCAATCAGCAGATAAACACAAACAGCAGTCAATTCAATCAAACACAAGCAATTCCATGGACCAAACTGCTCTGATACCAATTAGTGTAACGCCCTCCCTTGTATGCATCCAAGAGAGTCGTTTGCTAAGCGGAATTAGAGTCGTTAACGTCACAAGAGCTAACAAAGCAGTATACAAATCCGTATAAAAAATTTCAACACTTAAATTCTTTTCATAAAGGTTTTCCAAAATAGCTGCTGTTCGTAAAAGTTCCAACTAACATAAAGATGATAAGGACTACAGTCATCCAAAAGTATCAAAACATTAATCATTACAGTCATCCATTTAAACAAACAGCAACAGAGATAGTCCACGCATCAGCAATCAACAGCAAAATATCACGTCTTCATGTGCTTTTATGTCCTCCTGCCATTTAGGAAAATAGCAGCCCCGAAGGGGTGAGAATAATCCCAGTAGTGTGGCAATAAAACCAATAATATAACAATATTAACTAGGCACAAAATCATAAACAGTCACTTCAACATATCCTTGTTCCTTTTCCCTTTTTATCATATTCATATATTGCGTATATAACGCCTTTCCTTTTGCGCTTTTAGCACCGTCGTGCGCGCACTTCACAGTGGAATCAAATATACCCTTGGCACCTGAGCTCCATGTGGATTCCATCTGTGGGCCTATGCGGACTGATGCCAAGTGTCCCATACCCCGGTACCTTGGGGATGCCTATATGATGCTTGCTCAAACACATGGTCCTGTACATAACTATTCTACACAAGGCCTATATGATCTTGATACATGTATGTCATGCTATGCTTTCACACACAAGGCGTAAAAATGCGGTATGATGTAAGATGCATGTTATATACCTTTCATATGCGTTATGCTGCCACATAACGTCTTTACCTCATAATCATACGGCACATTTTCGGCAGTTTCCTTTCATTATAATGGAACATAATATTTTTACGGTATATGGAGCATCATGTTACAATTCTATACCAGTAGTCAATAGTCACATTAGGCATCATCGCCTGACACTTACCTTTGCGTGCCTTAAGTATTACCAAACCGCAGCGAAGTTTCTCACTTCTAAAGCGCACCTAAATCATTTACAACTAATCATTTACAGTGGCTATTTACAGCAGCAAAACAGTGAGCATACAGCAGCAAAACAGTGAGCATACAGCAGCAAAACAGTGAGCATTTACAGCAGCAAAACAGTGAGCATACAGCAGCAAAACAGTGAGCATTTACAGCAGCAAAACAGTGAGCATACAGCAGCAAAACAGTGGGCATACAGCAGCAAAACAGTGAGCATTTACAGCAGCAAAACAGTGAGCATACAGCAGCAGCAAAACAGTGAGCATACGGCAGTGTTTACAGCAGCAAAACAGTGACGTTTTTAAAACAGAAACAGTGGCACTTTGAACTTCCAAAACAGTGGCATAAATCTAGGTTTTTGGACATTGAAACAGTGGCACATCATGGATTAAACAGTGACATTCTATGCATACAAACAGTGGCATAAAAGGACTAAAACAGTGGCATTTTTATGCATAAAAACAGTGGCATATGATGACTAAAACAGTGGCATTTGATGCATAAAAACAGTGGCATTTATGCATATAAACAGTGGCATATGATGGCTAAAACAGTGGCACATTAGGCATAAAACAGTGGCATAGGATGACTTAAAACAGTGACCTTTTATGCATAAAAACAGTGGCATTTTAAGCATGGAAACAGTGACATTTCATGACTAAAACAGTGGCATTTCAAGCATGGAAACAGTGGCATTTCATGACTAAAACAGTGGCATTTTAAGCATGGAAACAGTGGCATTACATGGCTAAAACAGTGACTTAAGGAGCACTAAAACAGTGACATATATGTGCAGAAACAGTGGCATATAATGTGCAGAAACAGTGGCATGTAATGTGCAGAAACAGTGGCTTTTAAGTGCAGAAACAGTGGCATGTAATGTGCAGAAACAGTGGCATATAATGGTGATTTTGAGGGACCGAAACAGTGGCATTACATCTCCAAAACAGTGGCACATACATAAGGAAACAGTGGCACATTTCTCTTTAAAACAGTGGCTTAATCATACAAACAGTGGCATATAATCTTAAGCATTTTTATGCATACAATTCACCATGCAATAGCTCCACCATTCTAATTTTTACCATGCTCATACTTGAATCCCAAAACAACACATACTCAAGGAGGCATTTAAGCACACATACATGGTTACATAAAGAAAAAGTCCTAAGCTCAAGGCTTACCTCTTGTAGCACACCCTTCAAAGTCAAGAATCACACACCACCTTCTAGCTTCACTACACCACAAGTCCACACTTCCTAAGAGGTCCTATGCGCAACAAGGTGAGGAACAAGGCTTGCACTAGCTAGGTGTATGGTCAAGGTTGAGGTGAGGGAAGGAAGGAGTTGTCTTAAGCAAAGTCTTCTAGCTCCAAGGAGGCTTGTAGGTTCGGTTATGGAAGTGAGGGAATGAGGGAGAAACTTGGCTGCATATACACATGAAGCCAACTCCCTCTCCATGCGCACATATATAGGGAAGGTGAGGGAAAATTGCCATGATTAACTATCATGAAAAATTCAGATTTCTATGAGAGGATGGGGCTGCACCTAAGGCTGAATCAAGCAAGGTTTGCTTCTACTTTACTCTATTTACATGCAAGGATGGAGGAGTGATATGTTCAGATTTGGGGCTGTCCTTAAGTCAGAAAATTTTCTGCATTATTGACCAAGTTGTGCGCAAAAATGGAGTGGAGAAGGTGCCTCATGAGTACATGTAAGAGCTTTGCTAAGTCAACAAGTAAAACAACCATGTGGCAGCCCAAAAATCTGCACTTAGGCAGCCTTGGTGCGCAATGATGAGGGGGAAAAGAGGGGCAGTTTTGTGACAGCCCAAGTTCAGATTTTGGAGCTGCACAAAATGATGAAAATGCAGCAAAAAAATCCTCTTATGATGCATGTGAAAACAAGGCAGGTTTTGACTCATGATGGGCTGCAAAAGCTTGTCAAAAATCTGCACAAAACAGTGTCATGATGGAGGGTGTAAGTGGTTCACCAAGTCAACAAGTTAGGCAGTTTTGGTGACACAAAATCTGATCCATGACTCCCTCCCCCCATGTGCGCCCAAATGCAGAAAAATGCAGCCTAATATCATGCTTAAGGCACATGTGACTACCATGCAATAAAATTAAAATCAAGTTATGCATAATCAAGGTGAGGTGGCGGTTTAACAAGGCAAAATGACAGATTTCAAAGTCCTAAATCACCCTTACTTGTGCGCATAAGTGAGAAGGAAAAACAACAAGCCAAGTAGTGTTCCTTGCTGCACAAGGCAGCCTTGTTGGACTAGGCTTTAAGGAGGATAAGTGGTTACAACTTTGGGCTAAAACAAGGTAGGTTCAAAGGCCATCCTTGGGCCATAGGCCACACACCAAAAATCCAATCACACAAGTCCAATATTAACTAGTCCTCACACACACACTAGCCCACATCCAAACACTAATGCCTTCTAACACACACTCACATTACTCATAAGATTAAATTCACATGTCTACATATGTACCCTCCTAAGATTTAATTCAATTAATTACCTTAGTCTTATCCAAGGGTTAAAGGTTATACAATTCACAAGCCATTACACATAAACCCTACATCCGAGTTCTACACATGTATACATAGCATATAGTACTTAGGTATTTTACTAATTATG
>JAVKPL010005956.1:0-25342 GCA_032173675.1 Gastrolobium villosum | reverse complement strand
TCATCTTTTCAGTTACAAGTATTACTTCTACCTTTCGTCTAATATCTTCATTTCTTATCTTATCCATCCTCGTATAACCACACATCCACCTTAACATCCTTATTTATGCTACTCTCATTTTATGCTCGTGTTGCCTATGAGCTGACCAACATTCAACTCCATACAACATTGCAGGCCTTGCTGCTGTCCTATAGAATTTTCCTTTTAGCTTAAGACAAATTTTGCGATCACACAAAAACCCAGATGCACACCGCCATTTCATCCATCCTGCTCTGATTCTGTGATTTACATCCTCATCAATCTCACTACTTTTTTGCAAAATTGATCCCAGGTATCTAAAAGCCTCTTTCTTGGATACCTTTTGACCAAGTAGATGCATAGGGTCTTGATCTCCATCTCTTACTAAAGAAAACTCACACTTCATATACTCAGTCTTGCACCGACTTAACGTGAAACCTTTAGACTCCAAAGTGCTTATCCACAATTCAAGTTTCCTATTAACACCGTCTTTGGTCTCATCAATAAGCACAATATCATCTGCAAAAAAATATATCACGACACTTCCTCTTGAATGTCTATTATTAGTTCATCCATCTCTAAGACAAAGAGATAAGGACTCATAGCCGAACCTTGACGTACACCTACTGTAGTAGGAAAATAACTTGATGTTCCATTACAAGCTTTCACACATGCAGTAGCCCTATCATACATATCCTTGATTGCATTTACATACTTTGATGGTACTTTTTTCTTCTCAAGAACCCACCATACAACATTTCTTGGGACTCTATCGTATGCTTTCTCAAGATCTATAAACAACATGTAAATCCTTCTTTTTTTCTCGATATCTTTCCATCAATTGACGCATCAAGAAAATAGCTTATGTGGTACATCTTCCTGGCATAAATCCAAATTGATTTACAGAAACCTTGGTCTCTCTCCTCAAATGATGTTCAATAACTCTCTCCTATAACTTTATAGTATGACTCATAAGCTTAATTCCTCTATAGTTAGAACAATTCTAGATATCTCCATTGTTTATGTAAATAGGCATAAGCACACTCTTCCTCCAAGCATCAGACATCTTATTTGTTCGAAGAATCTTATTAAAAAGATTGGTGAGCCAATTTATTGCCACCTCCCCTAAGCCCCTCCACACTTCAATAGGTCCTCCATCGGGTCCCAAAGCTTTATTAGTCTTCATCCTCTTTAAAGCCTCCTTGACTTCATGTGTATTGATTCTGCGCACAAATCTTCTATTCAGATCATCATAAGCATCCTCCAAGCCCACCTCGTTTTTATTGCCATCCCTATTAAAAAGTTTGTTTAGTAGTTCATCCATCTTTCATTTACATCTTTTTCTCTTACCAAAAGATTTTGGTTTTCATTCCTGATGCTCTAACTTGAGTGAGATCTTTACTTTTCTTATCCGTCATTTTGGCAAGTACATATATATATATAGGGGCAGGATATTCTTACACCGGTGTAAGAATTAGAAGTCTTACATTCAATTTTGACCATTGATCCACTTGTATCCAATGGCTCATATTACTAAAAAATTTAAGCCCTTGGATATAAGTTGGATCAACGGACAAGATTGAGAGTGTAATTTACACTAGTGTAAAATGATCCTGACCCATATATATATATATATATATATATATATATATATATATATATATATATATATATATATATATATACCTTTTTCACCATCCTTACTCCCAAGATTTTTATACAAATCGGCTAAAATCTTACCTTTAGCTTCTCGTACAGCTTTCTTTGCATTTTTTCTCGCCAATCTAAATTTTTTGCAAATTATTATCATTGGGACTTTTATGCAAAGATCTAAAGCATTCCTTTTTATGTTTAATTGCCTCTTGCGCCTCTCCATTCTACCACCATATTTCCTTTGTATGGAATCCAATTCTTTTACTTTCTGGTAGCACCCTCTTTCCTACATTCAATGTCATCATAAACGAAAAATAATTTTGTACCAAGTTAATTTTTACAATATAAGTACAAAATGTATACATTTTTTTTCTTCAAAAACTTTAGTAACAATTATAAAAACATTTATTATTTACGGACAAAAGTATATTTTATGGGAATATGGTTTCTCATGTAAATTGTCTCATGTATATATAAATAAATAAAAGTGAAAAAGAAAGGGACAAGAAGAAGTGGGGGAAATGAAGGGGAAAAGGACTAAAAAGGGACTATCTGGAACATAGGAATAACCACGGGTCTAACCCTCCACCATACTTATAGCTTTTCTCCATTCCGTTCTAAGACATACCATCCGCCAATCTATATCCCACTCCATTAAATCTTGTTTTACTACCTTCCCCCAAGTAAGTTTCGGCCGACCTCTGCCTCTTTTTGTGTTGAGCTCTTGGTAACAAACTTATGTTCTTACAGGAGCATCCAGGGGCCTTCTCATCACGTGCCCAAACCACCTCAATCTATGTTCTCTCATCTTCTCGGCAACCGGTACTACTCCGACCTTTCGTCGAATATCTTCATTTCTTATCTTATCCATCTTTGTGTAACCACACATCCACCTTAACATCCTCATCTCTGCTACTCCCATCTTATGCTCAGTTCATGTTATGCTCATGTTGCCTATGTGCTGGCCAGCATTCCGCTCTATATAGCATTGCCGGTCTTACTTTATAGAATTTTCCTTTTAACTTAAGTGGAATTTTGCGGTCACACAAAAACCCAGATGCACTGCGCCTAGTTTAATAGTTAATACTGTTAATTAAATTTTGGAAACTTTTATTAAATTTCTGCTAAAGACAAAAGAGAGAAAGTGGGAGACAAACAAGGGAACTGGTGATTGACATATAAATTGGTTAGATTAAAACTAACATTGTTTTGGATTTCTTTTGAGCTAATTTTGACTTAAAACCTAAGAAAATAAGCAGCTTTTGAAATTTTGTGAATATAAAGCAAAAACAAGATTTTAAAAGCAACCCCCTTCTAGTCAGTTGTCCGGTTTTGAAGGTTGACAAACAGCCCTAAGGCTCCACCTCCACCTCCAAGAAAAGCATGAGATAAAGGACAGACTTTTTTTTTTACAAGAGCCCCAAATAGCCAGGTCTATACGCAAATTATTTTGGATTATCCCTTTACCCACTGAAGCATTACTAGCTCTTGGAACAAAATCAACAACACATTAGAAGCACACCTCATCAACACACAGGCGTGATGGCTCCTTTGCTAGTTCAAGAACGCCTTTAATTAAGGACCTCAAACCTTTCTCTGGAGAGATAAGATAAGGTTGATATCCATCTGCTTCTAGGACAATCTGACATAAACAAAACAGAGATATAAGAAGCAAGCACCTCAAGAGAATATGAAGAATAAAATTCTGCCTAAACAATATGATTAATTTTAATGGAGAAGATTTACCCTCTTGACATTGTTTATGTCAAAGTGTCTGTCAATAGGAAGTTGCTTTATCCTGTTAGGGAAATTCCCTTCAAAACTGGCAACAACTTTCCAACCATTACCCTGCAAGGAAATGAAGAAAATACATTTGGATAAAGAAAAAAAATTATTCCTGTACTGTACATTGGTGGAATCCCATTCCTAGTATCAGAGTATCAGACTTCTTTATTTAAAATACAAAAGGAAAACCAAAGCATAAGAAACAGATGACCAATCTTGGATCAATTTGAAGAGTTCAAACATTTGAATCATTTTCACAGCCAGTTTGGTAATATTTACATTATTCTGCTACAGTTTATTTAGGGAGCTCCTTATTCAGCATTTTCAGTGAATGTTTGGTGCATCGTAGGTCCACGGACCAATTCTTGATGATCAGCTTTGACGGTTTTGGCAGAAACAAAGAGGCTAGATTTTTGTGGCAATGGGCAATCTATGCATAGTTTGATGTAATTGGTTGGAATAAAACTCTCGTATTTTTAAGGAGGTTCCTTTGGCATATCACTTGATTGGGATAAGATTAGGTGTTTGGCATCCATTTGGTGCAAAGCATGGCCTTTTTAACAGGGTTTCATTAACAAACATGTTAAGGGAATGGAAAGCTTTGTTCCTTTGATTATTTCTCTTTTCTCTTGGTTGTTTTCTTGTTCTTTTGCTTAGGAGGATTCCTTATCCTTCTTTCCCTTTGTAATGTCTTCTTCTAATCTTAATAAATTTCCTTTTATAACACAGAAAAAAAGGTGCAGCGCCAATTCAGTATTATTTGTACAATCTCGGCTGTCTTTTGGGTATTCTCTTTTCTAATGTTAGGATTTTCTGCAGCGAAACATACTAATAAATTTCTTTATTAAGAAAATAATTCTTTAAAGAAGACAGAGAGAAAAGCACAGAAGGAGGATAAGAAGATATCTTCCTAGAGTGGGGGGAAAAACACACATCAATAGAACAAAACAAGCCAGTTTCTCTGATTATCCAAGAATGAAACCCCTGTGAAATGGCCATTAGCTGAGCACATAGAAGCTAATAAGATCACATCCAAAGAGTGGAAACGGTAAGAAATTATCCTTGAAAATTCTGACATTCATCTACAACTAAAGGCACCAACTCACTGCATATTGCACAGGACCAAAGGACCTTTCCATATTCACTCATCCCAAACCCTCTAATAAGACCCATGAGAAATATCTACAAACTCTTTTGACAAATCCAGTTTTCCCCAAAAATACTAAATATTATGCACCCTTAATGTTAGGAAAAAAAAAAAAAACTACTAACCTCGCCTCCAGTAAGATGTTGAAGAAATTTGTCCTCAAATTCACGGCATAACTCCAAAGCTAGAGCTCTTGTACCTTCAGAACCACTAACCATTTGTGCACCAAGCTTCACTAACTCTTCCTGAACAATTTGAGACTTTCCCTGAAGACTGCAGCATTTTAAATAAAGGATTATGAAAGGTTTTAGGGCCACTCAAACTATACCAACTTTTTTTATTAAAAACAAAAAAATTAACCTCCCCTCCCCACCTAAGGGTGTGGATGGGTCAAATTGAATTGAATTTCTTGAAGAACTGAATCAAATTAGTTTAAATGGTACGGTTCGGATTGAAAACGGTTCAGTTCAAAACCGGTTCGGGTCAAACCTATTCTGAAAAGGAAAAAAATGAAAAATAAAGAGATAAAATGGTTTGGTTCGGTTCTTGAACTGGTTCTTTAAAAACCAGTACGATTTATGAACTGGTTTTCAAAAACTGGTTATTTTAAGAGCAGTTCGGTTCAGTTCATAGTTAAGTTCAGTTTTTTGGTTCTTTTGCACACCCCTACCCCCCCCCCCCCCCCCCAAAAAAAAAAAAAAAAAAAAAAAAAAAAACTTAGCCTGTTGTCTTTTCTTTTCTTTTTTGGTTGGGTTCACTTAAAAGCCAAGCTAACCCAACCCAACCCATATCTACTAAGCCTACATTAGTGTTTGTTACTAGTTATCGGTTCATTATGTAAATACTAAGAAGTAAGCATCGATAGGAGCTGAACCAAGTAATCTCAGATCACATATCGAGTTATGGAAGTTGAAATGTTGATTCCATTTTCTCTTATTATTCAGCCTCATCTTGCACACCATGCTCATTCTCCCTAAATCCCACTCCTAGCTACTTGACTTTTTACATAGCAATTTTCCGACATTTTCCTTTAAAATTTGCATAGATTTAGTGGCATTAAATTCCATACAACTTGAAAAATATAAAACATTGTAGATGGTATATAAAGAAGGTTGGTGAAAAGAACTACCCAAATAAATCAATTAATCCAACGCAACTCTACTTTTCATGGTTTGGTTTGAGTGGATTAGGTTTTGAGCCTTTAGGTTTTGTTTATTAGATGATGTAATAAAAAATCAGGTTGAGGCCTTAACCCAAAACACCCCAACCTATTCTACAACCCTAGTAATAATAACAAACATAAGAAAGCGTAATCTTAAGCAAACATTATACATATATATATATATATATATATATATATGCTAACCAGGCTACTTTCTCTATGATTGCAGACCTTATGGGTGAACATTTTACAAGACAAAGAACATATAAATAATATTGAAATGCGCTTTATATTGGCGAATGTGCATGCTGCAACAAATGAGTAGAGAAGGCGCAAGTGCAGCTTTAAATCCATATTAGACAGATCATAGGTGCCTAGGGATCAGGACAAACTTAAATGTATAACGTCACACACCAAATAAAACCCTCTAATTCTCTGCACTTTTTTCTTTCATTCATTAAAACAGACAACCATTTAAGAAAACAATGCTAATGAGCCTATTTAAACGAACATCGATAGGTTGGACAAAGAAAATTCTGAAGCAGCGGTGCTATTTACAACATACAATATTTTTTGTCATAGAATACGATATTTAATGAAGAGAGCCTAGAGAAGTGGTAAAACTACTCTTTTGTTACCAAAAGATCAAGGGTTCTAATCTAGGAGACAACCTCTTTTTGCAAAAATGTAAGGGTAAGGCTGAGTATGAGGATTTTCTGATCCCACCCTCGCAAGTTAGGGTTTCATGGAGAGCTCTTAACATGATATTTAAAACAGAGAACTACACAAACGACAAGAAAACATAAGCTAGAGAAAAATAAATACCCAGTGAGGAGAGTTGGAAGCCTGAGCTTCATACGATTGCGAATCTGTTCGGCAAGAGACTCAACCAAAGCAATTCTACCAAGCTTGCTTTGAGGGGCTCCGGTCAATATAGATTTCAAACTTTCAGTTTCAGCTCGCCAAGCAGTTTCCAACGAGCTCTCAGATGCACCACTCCCAGACTGAGCAGAAGCTATAGAAACAGATTGGCCTATCAAAGCAACCCATGGAATATCAGAGGTTTTTGGTGGTCCCTGGTTCAATAGGAGAGCCTGCACCGCTGCAAGGGCTTTTGAGTCTGTAGCTGCCTGATCAATTTTACTGATAACACCAACTGTTCTGGTGGCTACAATTGAAACCCACAAAAAAAGTTTGATGAACCAGTATTATAAGGATATGATTAGGTAAAACACGAGAAAGGAATTTCTAAACTTGAGAGGTTTAATAGTGTCTAGGACCAACCCTTTCAAAAGCTTAAGTTGTTAGGTGCAAGTTCATAAATGACGTATATCTGTAAAGCACACCCTCATGCAAGTGCCATTTGGGCTAAAAAATGTAGAAGTATAGACAAGGCACAGGCTCACCCCGCCTTGTGCAGAAACTCAACTTAATTTAGAAAAATGGAGGTGGCGAGGATCAACTCTTCAAAAAGCTTAATTTGTTGGGTGGAGGGCTCAAGATTGGTTTTACATCTCCGACAAAACAGCTATAAATTTCGTTGTTGGGGCATTGGGGAGGGGGAAAGAAGGAAGAAAAAAAAAGTTGAAAACTTACATTCTGCATCATACTCCTTTGCCACTCTAAGGGCCCGCGATGATGAAATTTCAGGTGCCTGAGCACCAGGAACTACTACCAGTAAAATTGCATCATTGTGCTCAACATATTCACTGATCTAAAGAAGATGAAAAAGAAGACATCAAACTTCTCTGCAAAGAAAGCACCTAAAAAACAACCATAGATCTAAGAAATAATTTTAATTAAAATACCAATCATCATCAATTTAGAATGTCAGGTTGTAATTGGCCACAACATACTCGATGTTGAAACTAAAAAAATTTAGGAAAAGATAACTTATAACTACTTACTATTTTGTCATCCATTATCCGCTGGTCCAATCCAGGCAAGTCAATCAATTTCAATGGAGGTGCTGTAGAATTTCAGAACAGAACAAAATGCATTAGTCTAACAATGCCCATGCATGTAAACATTTATGTTACATGTTCGATCCCCCCACCCGGGGGAATAAACTAATGCTTATTTTGTTTATTTTATTTTCCTAAAAACCCGTCCAAAGCCTATTTATTCATAAATAAAGGGAGGGAGCAATATATTATATGACAATGGACATACCAGTACTGGTGCGTAGTTTCAGATATATTTCATCACGGCTCCTACCAGATGAACCTTTGCTTAGTCTATCCTGTAGAGAATGTCGAAGGGCACCTATGATAATGGAAACAAAAAAAACTAAGACGATCAGAAACATGATATTTTTTAAACAAAATGTGGTGGAAAATGAGTATGTAAATGAAGTTAGAATGAGGTAAAGTTCATACTTGCAGAAACCTGTTGAGATTTATTATCAATTTGGAGGATGATGGACTTGCTGTTTAAAGAGGTATCTCTATTCAATTCAATGCTAATGGGAGCCCTGGTAGCACCATTTTCACCGGTTGGCTGCAGTTTATAACCACCGATTTAAACGGTAAATAAAGAAAGATTAAAGAGAAAGAGAGAAGATGATAATATTGGAAATAAGAAATACCAAAACAGGATGTCCAATCAAGCTATTCAAGGCAGCAGATTTTCCAGCACCCTGATCCACCAGTACCAGAATTGTTTGTTTTAGTACGGATCCAAAAGAGTGACACAGTTGGTGTGTAATTTGCAATCAGTTCTCACGCTGAAATCAAAAGTGTAGAAGAAAAGACTTACGACATTGCCAAGAGCAACGACATTGAGGAAAGTTGAAGGGCGCTTGGGGTCGTCAACATCGTCGTCGGCGAGGACAGCGCCGGCTTGGCGCATAGAATCGGAGAGCTGAACCAATTCATCGATTGCCTCCATCGGATCTGATCTGACGGTGAAGCAACTAGTTAGGTTTCCGACGCCACAAATTTAATTTCGACGTAACGAAAGCGTTGCTTTTGGTTTGGGCGTCAAGGAAATGAGAACTAGACTTATAACACCTCAAATATTTAAATGTTTATTTTTATATTATATTGTGAAATGAAAGTTGGTGGATTAGTGAAAATCCAAGGTTTATGGCCAAAAGGGGCAAAAAGGGCAAAATGGTAATTTGCCAACCGTGTGTTCTGAGGCTAAAATACTGAGTTAGAGATTTCAAATGACAAAAATAATACTGGAAATGGAATCAGGGCGGAAAATTGAGTGAATAGGCAAATTTGGGAAAAATTGATGAATAGTGATTTTTAAGTGTTAAAATACTGTGATGTGAGTGTACCGATAGGTGTGAAAATTTTATCAATATTTTGGAGAAATAAAAATATGTCATGGACTGGAAAAATATGTAGATTAAGAATTTATGATCGGAATTTTTATTGGAGTTAAAGTTAGATCGCGTGTGGGACCCGTGTGACCGAAGTCACTTGGCCCCACCTCCTTTTCTTTCCTTCTTTTTCCTCTCCATCTCTCGCGCGCTCTCTGTGGGAAAAAGGAAGCCAAACCCATTTCTCCTCCATTCTTGCCATTTCATCATTTCTCCACCGAATCGCTTGATTTTGGTGTTGAAATCTATCGTAAACAACCTTCCAAAGCCATTGGTAACACTTAGAAGCCTTGAATCCATCTCTTTGGCCGCGTTTTTGAGCAACTCAGATTCGACCCACTTTGATTTTTGGAGATTTCTTGGAGTTTTGATCTTCAAATGGTTTAGTGAAGCCTTGGTGGTGATCATACAACACATTGCAAGTATATTTGTAGTCTTTTGATGGTTGATTTCTTAGATCTATGAATTTGTGTTCAAACCTTTGATTTTAGATGTGTGATGATAGAGAGCCCAAATGGAAAAATGCTATTAGATGAAAAGGCCTTAGAATCATGTTTGTAAGCTAGAAATGCTATGTTAAATTTTGGTGAAAAATATAGGTTTTTAACTTAGGCGAATTTGAGGAAATTTCATGAAAAATGAGTTTTGGTGTAATTTGAATTTGATGATTGTTGTAGGGTGCCTCACACGGTTGGAATTGTGAAAAGTTAAATTGGAGCATACGTTTGGAACAGATTGCTAAGTATTGAGGTAAACTCTTGGAACTTGGGTTTAATCCCTAGTGAGCTCCACCACACCTAGAGGAAGGTTGTGGTTGGATTATGTAGTTATGATATAACACCTCGGAAAATTAAATGTGAAATTATTTGATGAAATATGGGTTTAAAAGGGAAGGATTAGTGAAAATCCAAGATTAGGGCCAAAATGGGCTAAAAGGGCAAAATGGTAATTTGCCAACCGTGTGTTACCGAGGCAAAAAAATGGAGTTAGAGATTTCAAATGACAAAAGTAATGCTGGAAATGGAATCAGGGCGGAAAATTGAGTGAATAGGCAAATTTGGGAAAAATTGATGAATAGTGATTTTTAGTGTTAAATACTGCGGTACGAGTGTACCGATAAGTGTGAAATTTTTATCAATATTTTGAGGAAAGAAAAATATGTCATGGACTGGAAAAATATGTAGATTAAGAATATATGATCAGAATTTTTATCGGAGTGAAAATTAGATCGCGTGTGGGAACCGCGGGGCCAAATCTCACTTGACCCCACGCCTCCCTCCTCCTTTTCTTCTTCTTTTTCTTCTTTTCACCCGTGAGCCTCCATTGTTGCAAGAAAATGGGTCATTTCTCTCTTCTTTCACCATTTTCTCTATTCTTCACCAAATCACTTGATTTTGGTGTTGAAATCTATTGTAAACAACCTTCTAGATCCATTGGTAACACTTAGAAGCCATGAAACCACCTCCATTGCTGCGTTTTGGACAAACTCAGATTCGACCCCTTTGGTGTTCTTGGAGTTTTTGGAGTTTTTGGATCTCTTTTGGATTGATGGAGCCTTGGTGGTGTTCCTACACTTGATGGTGAGTACATTTGTGGTACTTTTGTGGTTGGTTTCATAGATCTAGGAATTTATGCTTTGAATCTTTGATTCTAGATGTGTGATGATAGAGAGCCCAAATGGAAAAATGCTATTAGATGAAAAGGCCTTAGAATGATGCATGAAAGCTAGAAATGCTATGATAAATTTTGGTGAAAAAGTTAGGTTTTTAACTTAGGAAAAATTTGTGGAAATTTCATGAAAATGGGTAAGTGATGTAATTGAATAATTGAATGGTGGACCGTTGGTATAGGTTGATAATATGATTACATGATTAGTATGAGTGTTAAAATGAATTGGAAAAGCCTTGGGGCATACCTTGTGAGGAATCCGAATTATGATGAAAATTGAGGAAAAATGATATAAGAATGATGTAATGGAAGTTGAATGATTGAAAATGATGTTTAATTGGATAATGGCATAGTGTGGTAAAGTGGAGTGAGAAGAAAGAATGTGTGATTCATGATATAATTGGTAATTTGATCTATAAAAGAGATTGAAGTAAAACGAATGATTATTTGAGATTTAATGTTTGATTTGGAAATGGATTGATAATCATGTTGTGGATTATCTAGGTTGCCTCTTTTGGACGCTTTGGAAGCGGGTAAGCTTGGAGCTTACGTTTGGAGCATGGGCTCGGTATTGAGGTAACCTTTGGAACTGGGGTTTAGCCCTTGTGTGCTCCACCACACCTAGTGGATGGTTGTGGTTGGATTATGTGGTTATGACATTGTGTGATTGTGTGCTTGTATGCATATTGCTTGATTTTGTGAAAATTGTTTGGTCACTGGCCAGTTGACGTGTGTGGAGTTTGGACATCCGCTGGGTTCGTCCTTGTGAGAATGCCAGTCGGGTTTTGCCGTGGAGTCGACTCTGGGAGCGGCGCCAGGATGATCCAAACGGGGACGTCCGCCGGATAGGGCTCATGAGGAGTTCCGGTTGGGTATTGCCATGGAGTCTTCTCAACCATGGGAGAGGCGCCAGGACTGTCTCGGGAGTTATATGATGGAGTCCTTGAACATGAATCCATGAGTGGATGTTCTTGGGTTGTCTCCAGTTGATGGGTGATATTGTATTACATGCATATTATATGATGTTGTATTTGCACATTGAGTGAGCCATGGGGTGGAGTAACCTCCAGGGCCCTTGGTTTCCTGAGTTATATTTATATATCTCACCCCGTGTTGTGGGGCATCATTTCAGGTCAGGTTGAGCCTGGAAGAGTGGAGCATGAGGTGCATGTTGGAGGCACCATGTGATGAGCATTGGATAGGGACACATATTGCATATGATGTATGCTTTAGACTTAGGTCATGAATCTATGCATGTTGAAAATGCCATGCTTAGTAAGCTCATGAATACATGTTAGATCCTTCAATATGATGTATATGTAGGACATGAGAATATATTGTATATTTGAGTGAGCATGGGACTTGTCCATTGCCACATTCATTGTAATTGAAGTCTTGGTGAATATGTTGTAAAATGGACCATATTTGATGTAAAATGGCCATTATGTTAAGGACTTTGTATATGATACATAATTGAATGAAAATGCATGTTTGAAGGGCCTAGAGCCTAAATTATAGTATGTTTAAGTGTTGTGTGGAGTACTAAGAGGTTAGGGATGGATTACACAACCCTTCTTGGGCTTAAAATGCTGTAATCTGTCACTTTTACTGCATAGTAATCGATTACCCAAGCATGGTAATCGATTACCATGCAACAGGGGACGAAATTTGGCTACTGTCTTCACTGGTAATCGATTACTGAGGCTTGGTAATCGATTACCATGTGAGGTAATCGATTACCCAAGCTTGGTAATCGATTACCAGAACAGAGGAGGTCAAAATTTGGCTACTGCCTCATTTTTGACAGGTGGTAATCGATTACCACCCACTGGTAATCGATTACCACAGTGCAATTTTTGAAAATTCAGGTTTTTCTTGACTTAAAGAAAGGGGCATAACTTGTTGGGTAGAACTCCAAATGATTCGTGGTTTGAAACCACGCGTAGCTTATGTAAAGGGCTAGAACTTGGTAAGAAATGAAATTAAGTTGATGGGTTTAAATGAGTTGAATAAAAAGAAAAGTAGTGTTGTTGTTAAGCTGAATGCTTCCGCGTATTGCATTTACAATTATAGTGTTGTTTTAATTGATTACGGAAAAGGTTATGGTTATAAAAAGGAATATGATAAAAGGAAAAAGTTTACCCGTAATTTAATTAACCCAATTACTGTGATTGTAACTGCGCTTAATATCATAATCAATGTTAACAATACCGGTACGTAACGGGCTGTTACATTTTATGGTATCAGAGCAGTTTCTTTAGGGAACTCTGATGATTGTGTAATTGAGGTGAGTGCTGTATAGTTGTACGTAGACTCTTATTGACTGCTGCACATGTGATTCCTTAGTTTGGGCCTGATCAACCCATTCTTTTGTGTTCAATGTGTGGTCAGTATAAGATGCCTTCGTGACAACCCTGGAGCACTAATGCCAGTCTTTAGGCTAAGGTGGTGGGTGCAGTGTTGACTACCCCACGAATGGATATGTTAGTAAGTGAATTTGGTATAATTGAGGACTTAGTGAGAATAAATTGTGATACTGCAATCGAGGACTTAGTGAGTTAATGGTGTTGTGAATTGTTGCATAATGTGGTAGTATGATTGTATAATGATGATTTATGCAATAAAAATTTATGGTGCTATTGGATTGTTGTAACTTAGTGAAATTGGTGGTAATTGATGAAAATGTGAAATGTAAACATGTATTGTAATGAATAGAAATAAAGGAAGGTGTGTTGGTATATGTAAGTGATTGAATTGAGTTGATATTGGTATGGTGATGTTGGTAGTCTTTCCTAAATGTATGGGAGTTAGAATAATTGAGTATTGTGGAATTAGTGGTATGACTTTGATATGGTAGGGGAATTGGAACCCCGATGAATTTGTGAAAAAACTTGAAAATGAGTGACTGTGTAATGCTGGATACCTTAGGGTAAAGTATAAGGTTATAAGACCCTTGATGAGGGCATGTACTTGGATGACTTAATATGCTTGAATGTAGAAGTAAATTGAATTTGAATTTTTGATTGAGGATTGTGAGTAACATAAAAGGACTATGGAAATGACGTGTAGGATAATTCGGTGTTGAAATTGGGACGTAAGTCCATGATGAGTTAATGTTGGCTGGATATAAGTGAGGATATCATATGAATAAAACGTAAAATATAAGAAGTTGAGGAAAATTGCCATGTGTGGCATTTGGTGAATTTGATTGAAAGTATGAGAATCCATAAGTTAAGGATGGTTGGACTTGACAAATGTGAGGTGATAAAAATATAAATGAGTGTGGAGTATTAATCATGCTAATATGCTTACATAATGTGAGGGAGCATTGAAATGTTGATGATGTGGTCTAAGTATAAGTGGATAGTAATCCTGTGATGGCTAAACGCCAATATATATAAATGTGTATATCTATATGTTTTGTGAAGGCCGGGGTGCCTAAAAGTATATGTGTGTTGTAATAAACAAAGAAAAAAAAAAATTATTTTTGGTAAAAGAGTAAAAATGTAAGTGAAATTCCCTATGATGGGAAATGTGAAGAGATTGTCTTGTTGGAGTGTCATTGGATGCTCAATGTGGTATGGGATTCATGATGGAGTCCCGGTGTGCAAGTTATACCATGGCACACATGTTGGTAATAATGTGGCGATTAATGTTGTCCTGGGTTTCCCTTTGTGGATTGAATCCTAAGAGGTGTTGCTCTTGGAAGTCCCAGGCGAGCGCTGCTCGAAGTTGAGAATTTATCTGGTGGTCCCGATGCGCAGAATGCATGGACTGTTAAATGAGGACACTCTTGGTGTCATAGTGAAATATTGAGAAAAAAGTGAAGTTATTCTACTGAAGTGGATCTTCTACAGTGTTGAGAATGGCTGCTATAAGTCATGATGGACAATGGATTAAGACTGTACCGAACATGGGTACTGTTATGAATTGAAAATTTGGTGTCAAAATATGAGAAAGATGATGGAATCATGTGAGGATGATTATGTTATAGACAAAGACTAATGACTAGTCAAGTTAAATGAGTATAATGATGAGAAAAGAACCATATTGGAAAGTTATAATGAATGGTGCGAGAGTAAGATAGAACTAGTACACCATTAGGTATCTATATAAGAATTGTTTGCCGTTATATACGGATTTGATGTGAATGTATTTATTTGTATGGCTATCTCCGTATGGATTATGTTCCCGGAGATTATTATTATGTTGTATAAGTAAAGTGGTGCGAGGTAGAACCTTGTGTTAGTGGGACTGTTAGTACAGCCGATGGCATGTTACCTCTTCTTGCGTGAATTATAAGGACAGATTCTCTGATTGGTGGGGCATTGCACCTGGGGCCCTTAGGACAGCAAGAGCTCGAGGGGTTAAACCTAAGGATGTTCTTACCCATTGCATTAGAGGATTGTATCTTGTGAGGAACGCAAGAGGTGAATTTTGGATAACTGTAAGTGAACAGTAATATGCCTAATATGATGAAATGTGTGAGATGCCATGAGATGGCAGTTTGGGTTATGAAATTGAGCACTCGGAGATGTGCATGAGTGTATACCAAGTGTGGTAGTATGGAATTATGGTTTTACGGAAATTATGAAATGAATTATTGGATTATCACCCTATGTGAAGGGAATGGAAAATTGATTAATGATGATGGAGTGAGTCAAAGTTTTATGGAAAGGTTTGTGATGGCTAGATGTTAAGCTAAGTTGGTGGCCAAAGTGGACAATGATTTTAAGTTGGTGGCCAAAGTGGCCAAAGTGATTTTAATAAGTGATTAATTGTGATATAGTCAAGTAAGAAAGTGTGATACTAGTTGTTAAAGAGAAATGTATTTGGTGAAATGAAAGGTTGATATCTTTACCCTGGTGGTAGAGTTACTGATGGAGTTGCATAGATGCAAAATTATAGTGAGAGATGTGTTGAAAATACACAATGTTGATGTTGTTCTTGGCTAGGTACCAAGATATATGATTGAGTGTGCCAGTAGCACTTGAATAGTCCGAGAGACTTGTGTAACAACTGATATGAAATTATGAAAGTAATGATAATGAGGGATTTAGTTCCTAGTGGCATGATAAATAGGCTATGAAAATCCCTATGTGATGGGACAGGTATGAGAGAGAGATGATATGTGACCTTGGAATGATACATACTGGTGGAATGAAATGATAATGAAGGTGAGGTGGATAGAATGAAATACATGTGGAATTGATAACGTGAGTATGGAACTGTAATTAAAGAAAATTGTTAGTGGAAATCTTAGGCATGTTGCCTTTAATGTGAGAAATCAATGATGAACTATGTGTTAAGTTTAATGGAGATGATTAGTTGAAATTGTAAGTATGATCTAGTGTATGAAAATTCATGAGTGAATTCGTGGTTGAAAGCTTTGAAATGACTGATGTGAAGTATGAATAGTAATGTGTGGTCCATTGGGGACCAGATAAAGGTCTTGAGAGAGAGATTCGCCATTGTGTTTTGGTGAAGTTGGTGGACTTGTAAGGATAGGTTGACTGTTGAGCACAAAGATGGTGCTTGTTAAAGATAAAGTGTTGAGGTGAAATGGTACGTTGTAGGTTGAGAACATGAGAAAAGAAAATGTGTATATACGAGTTGTGGCTAAGTGCCAAAATGGGGATTTGTCCCTCAGAAAATAAAGTATAGTGAGCGTGAAATAGACGATTACTCGGTGAATTGCACTGAGAGGCTGTGAGATTCCATAATAGTGTGTATTGTGGAATAAGAAATGTGGAAAAGATTGATGACGAGAGTTATTACTCCATAGAGATAAAATTCAAAGAAGGAAAATTGTGGCTGTATTGTGCCAGTAAGTAATAGTTGCCTGTGTGGCACAGATTGAATAGGATGTAGCATAACCCTATGGGTATATTGGTTGATATGTTAATTTGGTAGGAAAACCTGCCAAGAGAAAATATGGGCTATATGTGCTAGGTAGCCGGACTTGTGAAAAGAAAGTGAAAAGAAATTGAAAGAAATTGGCTTGGTAAAGCATTGATAGAGCACAACTGTGTGGTGCGCTCCGGTTGTTCACATGTGGTGTCACCGGTTGAGATTGAGATTGGGAAGGACTTGAGGTCTCCCATTGGGCCTTTGAAAGGCAAGACTATTGTGAAATGTGGCTGAAAAGCCAAAAGATAAAAATGTAAATAATTATTTTGGTGTCCGCGCACTGGATGGAGCTTCTTGGGTACGGGGGACTGAGATTCTCTGGCTGTATCCCGAGTTAGCATATGTGCATAGTTGATTTTGCGGACAAAATTCCTAAAAGGTGGGGTGAATATAACACCTCGGAAAATTAAATGTGAATTTATGTGATAAAATATGGGTTTAAAAGGGAAGGATTAGTGAAAATCCGAGAATTAGGGCCAAAATGGGCTAAAAGGGCAAAATGGTAATTTACCAAAAAACGTGAACCGAGGCATGAAAAATGGAGTTAGAGATTTAATATGACAAAAATAATGCTGGAAATGGAATCAGGGCGGAAAATTGAGTGAATAGGCAAATTTGGAAAAATTTATGAATAGTGACTTTTTAAGTGTTAAATACTGCGGTACGAGTGTACCGATAAGTGTGAAATTTTTATAAGAATTTTGAGGAAAGAAAAATATGACATGGACTGGAAAAATATGTAGATTAAGAATATATGATCATAATTTTTATCGGAGTTAAAGTTAGATCGCGTGTGGGACCCGTGTGACCGAAGTCACTTGGCCCCCCCTCCTTTTTTCTTCTCTCTTCCTTTTTCTCCCGTGCGCCCTTTCCCCTGCAAATTGAAACCAAAACCCATTTCTTCTTTTCACCATTTCTTCATTTCTCCACCAAATCACTTGATTTTGGTGTTGAAATCTATTGTAAACAACCTTCCAAAGCCATTGGTAACACTTAGAAGCCATGAAGACCACCTCCTTGCTGCGTTTTGGAAAAATCAGATCCCCCTTTTTCTTGGAGTTTTTCTCCTTTGGATTGATGGAGCCTTGGTGGTGTTCATACACTAGATGGTGAGTATATTTGTGGTTTTTGTGGTTGATTCATTTCTTTGAATCAAATCACTTGGAAAAATGCTATTTGAAAAGGCCTTAGAATGGCTTTAGAAATGCTATGATAAATTTTGGTGAAAAAGTTAGGTTTTTAACTTAGGAAAATTATTTACATCATTTTTCATGAAAATTTATCATAGCAAGGTTGTTTTTCATCTAATAGCATTTTTCCAATTTGAGAATGTCATCACACATCAAAATCAAAGGTTTCAAAGATAATTTCTAGATGAAATCAACCATAGAGAACACCACCAAGGCTTTCCATCAAAAAAAAACTCCAAGGTGAAATCCAACTTTTTCACCAAAAATTCGGATCTGAAAGATTCATGGCTTCTAAGTGTTACCAATGGCTTTGGAAGGTTTTCATAGATTTCAACACCAAAATCAAGTGATTTGGTGGAGAATGAGAAAATGGTGAAAATGAAAAGAAATGGGTGTTTCATGTTTTTGCAGGGGAGGGTGAGGAGGAAAAAGAAGGAAAAGAAGAAAACCACAAGTGACTTCGGTCACACGGGTCCCACACGCGATCTAACTTTAATCCCGATAAAAATTATGATCATATATTCTTAATCTACATATTTTTCCAGTCCAAGTCATATTTTTCTTTCCTCAAAATACTCATAAAAATTTCACACTTATCGGTACACTCATACCGCAGTATTTAAGCCGTTATCAGAGCACTTAAAAAGTCACTATTCATCACTTTTTCACAAATTTTGCCTATTCACTCAATTTTCCGTCCTGATTCCATTTCCAGCATTATTTTTGTCATATTAAATCTCTAACTCCATTTTTCATGCCTCGGTTCACGTTTTTGGCAAATTACCATTTTGCCCTTTTAGCCCATTTTGGCCCTAATTCTCTGATTTTCACTAATCCTTCCCTTTTAAACCCATATTTTATCACATAAATTCACATTTAATTTTCCGAGGTGTTATATTCACCCCACCTTTTAGGAATTTTGTCCGCAAAATCAACTATGCACATATGCTAACTCGGGATACAGCCAGGAGAATCTCAGTCCCCCGTACCCAAGAAGCTTCACCCAGTGCGCGGACACCAAAATAATTATTTACATTTTTATCTTTTGGCTTTTCAGCCACATTTCACAATAGTCTTGCCTTTCAAAGGCCCAATGGGAGACCTCAAGTCCTTCCCAATCTCAATCTCAACCGGTGACACCACATGTGAACAACCGGAGCGCACCACACAGTTGTGCAATTTCTGCTTTACCAAGCCAATTTCTTTCAATTTCTTTTCAATTTCTTTTCACAAGTCCGGCTACCTAGCACATATAGCCCATATTTTCTCTTGGCAGGTTTTCCTACCAAATTAACATATCAACCAATATACCCATAGGGTTATGCTACATCCTATTCAATCTGTGCCACACAGGCAACTATTACTTACTGGCACATTACAGCCACAATTTTCCTTCTTTGAATTTTATTTCCACGGAGTATTAACTCTTGTCATCAATCTCTTTCACATTTCTTATTCCACATTAAACACTATTATGGAATCTCACAGCCTCTCAGTGCAACTCACCCAGTAATCATACTAGTTCACGCTCACTATACTTTTATTTTCTGAGGGACAAATCCCCATTTTGGCACTAGCCACAACTCGTATATACACATTTTTCTTTTCTCATGTTCTTAACCTACAACGTACAATTTCACCTCAACACTTTATCTTTAACAAGCACCATCTTTGTGCTCAACTGTCAATCCAATCCTTACAAGTTTACCAACTTCACCAAAACACAATGGCGAATCTTCTCTCAAGACCTTTATCTGGTCCCAAATGGACCACACATTACAATTCATACCTCACATCAGTCATTTCAAAGCTTTCAACCATCAATTCACTCATGAATTTTCATACACTAGATCATACTTACAATTTCAACTAATCATCTCCAAACTTAACACACAGTTCATCACTGATTTCCCACACTTAAGGCAACATGCCTAAGATTTCAATAACAATTTTCTTTAATTACCATTCCATACTCATGTTATCAATTTTCATTCACATGTCATTTCATTTCTATACACCTCACCTTCATTATCATTTCATTTCAACCAGTATGTATCACTCCAAGGTCACATATCATCTCTCTCTCATATCTGTCCCATCACATAGGGATTTTCAAAGCCTATTTATCATGCCACAAGGAACTAAATCCATCATTATCATTACTTTCATAATTTCATATCGGCTGTTACACAAGTCTCTCGGACTATTCAAAGTACTACTAGCACACTCAATCATATATCTTGGTACCTAGCCAAGAACAACATCAACATTGTGTATTTTCAACACATCTCTCACTATAATTTTGCATCTATACTGCTCCATCAGTAACTCTACCACCAGGGTAAAGATATCAACCTTTTATTTCACCAAATACCATTTCTATTTAACAACTAGTATCACACCTTCTTACTTGACTATATCACAATTAATCACTTATTAAAATCCTTGGCCACTTTGGCCACCAACTTAGCTTAACATCTCACCATCACAAGCCTTTCCATAAAACTTTGACTCAATCCATCATCACTAATCAATTTTCCATTCTCTTCACCTAGGGTGACAATCCAATAATTCATTTCACAATTTCCGGAAAACCACAATTCCATACTACCACACTTGGTATACACTCATGCACATCTCCCAATGCTCAATTTCATAATTCAAACTGCCATCTCATGGCACCTCACACATTTCATCATATTAGGCATATTACTGTTCACTTACAGTTATCCAAAATTCACCTCTTGCGTTCCTCACAAGATACAATCCTCTAATGCAATGGGTAAGAACATCCTTAGGTTTAACCCCTCGAGCTCTTGCTGTCCTAAGGGCCCCAGGTGCAATGCCCCACCAATCAGAGAATCTGTCCTTATAATTCACGCAAGAAGAGGTAACATGCCATAGGCTGTACTAACAGTCCCACTAACTCAAGGTTCTACCTCACACTACATTACTTATATAACATAGTAATCATCTCCGGGAACATAATCCATACGGAGATAGCCCTATACTCAGGGCATATAAGCCACACAAGGATAAACACATTCATATCAAATCCGTATATAACGGCAAACAGATTCTTATATAGATACATAATGGTATACTAGTTATATCTTACTATTGCACCATTCACTATAACTTTCCAATATGGTTCTTTTCTCAATAATATACTCATTTAACTTGACTAGTCATTAGTCTTAGTCCGTAGAATAATCATCCTCACATGATTCCAACATCTTTCTCATATTTTGACACAAAATTTTCAATTCATAACAGTACCCATGTTTGGTACAGTCCTAATCCATTGTCTATCATGACTCATAGCAACCATGCTCAACACTGTGGAAGATCCACTTCATTAAACTGAATTCACTTTTTCTCTCAATATTTCACTATGACACCAAGAGTGCCCTCACTTAACAGTCCATGCATTCAGCGCATCAGGACCACCATGCATTCAGCGCATCAGGACCACCATCCCATACCACATTGAGCATCCAATGACACTCCAACAAGACAATCTCTTCACATTTCCCATCATAGGGAATTTCACTTACATTTTTACTCTTTTACCAAAAATAATTTTTTTTTTTTACCATAGAGTTTACTAACTCAAAACAACACAATATACATTTAGGCACCCCGGCCTTCACAAAACATATATATACATATTATACATATATATATATACATGCAACACTTAGCCATCACAGGATTACTATCCACATATAATTAGGCCACATCATCCACATTTCAATGCTACACAACATTATGGAAGCATATTAGTACCATTAATACACCACACTCAGTTATATTTTCTCACCTCACATTTGTCAAGTCCAACCATCCTTAACTTATGGACCTCATACTTTCAATCAAATTCATCAAATGCCACACATGGCAATTTCCTCAACTTCTTATATTTTACTTTTATTACATATGATATCCTCACTTATATCCAGCCAACATTAACTCATCATGGACTAAAAGTCCCAATTTCAACACTTGAATTATCCCACACATCATTTCCATAGTTCTTTTAAGTTACTCACAATTCTCAATCAAAAATTCAAATTCCATTTACTTCTACATTCAAGCATATTAAGTCATCCAAGTACATGCCCTCATCAAGGGTCTCATAACCTTATACTTTACCCTAAGGTATCCAGCATTACACATAAGCACTCATTTTCAAATTTTTGACATTTCATCGGGGTTCCAATTCCCCTACCATGTCAAGACATATAGCACTAATTCCACATATACTCAATTGTTCTAACTCCCCAATACATTTAGGAAAGACTACCAACATCACCATACCAATATCAACTCAATTCAATCATTTACATATACTAACACACCTTCCTTTATTTCTACCACAATACATGTTTACATTTCACATTTTCATCAATAGCACCAATTTCACTAAGTTACAACAATCCAATAGCACCATGGTTTTTATTGCATAAATCATCATTATCTCAATTACTACCACATTACATACCACATTATACTCAAAGTCCTCAATGACAGTATCACAATTTATTCTCACTAAGTCCTCAATTATACCAAATTCACTTACTAACATATCCATCCGTGGGGTAGTCAACACTGCACCCACCACCTTAGCCTAAGACTGGCATTGGTGCTCCAGGGTTGTCACGAAGGCATCTTATACTGACCACACATTGAACACAAAGGAATGGGTTGATCATGCCAAACTAAGGAATCACATGTGTAGCAGTCAATAAGAGTCTACGTACAACTATACAGCACTCACCTCAATTACACAATCATCAGAGTTCCCTAAGAAACTGCTCTGATACCATAAAATGTAACAGCCCGTTACGTACCGGTATTGTTAACATTGATTATGATATTAAGCGCAGTTACAATCACAGTAGTTGGGTTAATTAAATTACGGGCAAACTTTTTCTTTTTATCACGTTCCTTTTTATAACAATATCCTTTTCCGTAATTAATTAAAACAACACTATAATTGTAAATGCAAATCGCGGAAGCATTCAGCTTAACAACATCACTAATCTTTTCTTTTTATTCAACTCATTTTAAACTCATCAACTTATTTTCATTTCTTACCAAGTTCTAGCCCTTTACATAAGCTACGCGTGGTTTCAAACCACGAATCATTTGGAGTTCTACCCAACAAGTTATGCCCCTTTCTTTAAGTCAAGAAAAACCTGAATTTTCAAAAATTGCACTGTGGTAATCGATTACCAGTGGGTGGTAATCGATTACCACCTGTCAAAAATGAGGCAGTAGCCAAATTTTGACCTCCTCTGTTCTGGTAATCGATTACCAACCTTGGGTAATCGATTACCTCACATGGTAATCGATTACCAAGCCTCAGTAATCGATTACCAGTGAAGACAGTAGCCAAATTTCGTCCCCTGTTGCATGGTAATCGATTACCATGCTTGGGTAATCGATTACTATGCAGTAAAAGTGACAGATTACAGCATTTTAAGCCCAAGGGTTGTGTAATCCATCCCTAACCTCTTAGTACTCCACACAACACTTAAACATACTCATAATTTAGGCTCTAGGCCCTTCAAACATACATTTTCATTCAATTATGTATCATATACAAAGTCTTTAACATAATGGCCATTTTACATCAAATATGGTCCATTTTACAACATATTCACCAAGACTTCAATTACAATGAATGTGGCAATGGACAAGTCCCATGCTCACTCAAATATACAATATATTCTCATGTCCTACATATACATCATATTGAAGGATCTAACATGTGTTCATGAGCTTACTAAGCATGGCATTTTCAACATGCATAGATTCATGACCTAAGTCTAAAGCATACATCATATGCAAGATATGTCCCTATCCAATGCTCATCCCATGGTGCCTCCAACATGCACCTCATGCTCCACTCTTCCAGGCTCAACCTGACCTGAAATGATGCCCCACAACACGGGGTGAGATATATAAATATATCTCAGTAAACCAAGGGCCCTGGAGGTTTCTCCACCCCATGGCTCACTCAATGTGCAAATACAACATCATATAATATGCAAGCAATGCAATATCACCCACCAACTGGAGACAACCCAAGAACATCCACTCATGGATTCATGTTCAAGGACTCCATCATATAACTCCCGAGACAGTCCTGGCGCCTCTCCCATGGTTGAGAAGACTCCATGGCAATACCCAACCGGAACTCCTCATGAGACCTATCCGGCGGACGTCCCACGTTTGGATCATCCTGGCGCCGCTCCAAGAGTCGACTCCACGGCAAAACCCGACTGGCATTCTCACAAGGACGAACCCAGCGGATGTCCAAACTCCAACACACGTCAACTGGCCAGTGACCAACAATTTTCACAAAAATCAAGCAATATGCATACAAGCACACAATCACACAATGTCATAACCACATAATCCAACCACAACCATCCACTAGGTGTGGTTGAGCAAACAAGGGCTAAACCCCAGTTCCAAAGGTTACCTCAACGAGCCAATGCTCCAAACGTAAGCTACAAGCTTACCCGCTTCCAAAGCGTCCAAAAGAGGCAACCTAGATAATCCACAACATGATTATCAAATCATTTACAATTCAATCATTTATCTCAAGTACTCATTCATTTAACTTTAATCTCTTT
The DNA here is from genome assembly GCA_032173675.1 of Gastrolobium villosum. Lineage (NCBI taxonomy): Eukaryota > Viridiplantae > Streptophyta > Magnoliopsida > Fabales > Fabaceae > Gastrolobium > Gastrolobium villosum. Next base: position 831 of record JAVKPL010005956.1, on the reverse strand, counting down.
TATATATCAATTTACCAATTATACCTCATGAATCGCACATTCTTTCTTCTCATTCCACTATACCACACTATACCATTATCCAATTAAACATCATTTTATATCATGTTCCATCAAATTCACAACATTTACATATCATTTTTCCTCAATTTTCTATCATAATTCGGACTTCCTCAAAAGTTGGTTCTACAAGGTTTTCACTTCCATTTTAACACACACTAATCATATAATCACATTATCAACCTATACCAATAGTCCACCATTCAATTATTCAATTACATCACTTACCAATTTTCATGAAATCTTCAAATTTTTCCTAAGTTGAAAATCCAACTTTTTCACCAAAATTTATCATAGCATTTCTAGCTTTCATGCATCATTCTAAGGCATTTTCATCTAATAGCATTTTTCCATTTTGGCTCTCTATCATCACACATCTAAAATCAAAGGTTTTTAGCATAAAATTCCTAGATCTATGAATCCAACCATAAAAATACCACAAATATACTCACCATCAAGTGTAGGAACACCACCAAGGCTCCATCAATCCAAAAGAGATCCAAAAACTCCAAAAACTCCAAGAACACCAAAGTGGGATCTAATTTGAAAGTTTGTCCATTTTGCAGCCAAGGAGGTGGTTTCATGGCTTCTAAGTGTTACCAATGGATCTAGAAGGTTGTTTACAATAGATTTCAACACCAAAATCAAGTGATTTGGTGAAGAATTGAAGAGATGGTAGAATGTGAAGAATGGGTGGTTTTCTTTTCTTTCAGGCGGGCGCACGGGCAAATGAGGAGGAAAGAAGGAAAAGAAAGAAGAAAGAAGGGAGCGTGT
>JAVKPL010005955.1:0-25346 GCA_032173675.1 Gastrolobium villosum | reverse complement strand
CTATTAAATCACAAGCCTTAGCCGACTTCGTGATGGAGATGACTTCACCACACCAAGAACGAAGCCAAGTCAACGATGCTTGGAAAGTTTTTGTAGATGGATCTTCCAACAAGAAGGGCAGTGGCGCCGGAATCATACTCGAAAGCCCAGAAGGGTTACCATAGAACACTCTTTGAATCTGGGTTTTCCAACCTCAAATAACCAGGCCGAGTATGAAGCACTGCTAGCCGGGTTGATGCAAGTCAAAGAGCACGGGGCCGACAATGTGGTGGTGTTCAGTGATTCCCAATTAATTATATCTCAAATAGAAGGAAAATACCAGGCCAAGGGCCCCCTAATGATAAAATACTTGCAAAGGGTAAAGGAATTGATGGCCGACTTCAATACGGTACAAATCAATCATATACCTCGAGGAGAAAACAGCCGAGCTGATATTTTGTCAAAGTTGGCCAGTAAAAAAAAATCGGGAAACCACAGGACGGTAATACAGCAAAGTCTAGCCACCCCGAGTTGCGTGATGATCATTACAACCGCAGCGGATTGGCGGCATCCCATTATTGAGTATCTCGAAAGGGGAACAAAGCCGGACGACACACTGGAATCTCGCAAGTTAATCAGGGATGTGACACAATATACAATGATGAACAATCAATTGTTCAGGAAAGGGTTGCACACCCCAATGCTGAAATGTCTGGACTACAAAGATGTTGAGTACGTCTTGTCAGAAATTCATGAAGGCATCAATGGGTGGCAAAGCGCTGGCACGGAAAGCTCTCCGAGCTGGTTACTACTGGCCAACTATGGAGATGGATTCTAGAGAGCATGTGAAAAAATGTGATAGTTGCCAAAAGCATGCTAAGCATATTCTCTCACCACCAGAAGAAATGAGGTACATATAAGCTCCATGGCCATTCTTTAAATGGGGAATGGACCTCCTGGGACCCTTCAAAGCAGCTGAAGGACAACTGAAATGGCTAATCGTGGTAGTAGATTATTTCACCAAGTGGATAGAGGCCGAGCCAGTAGCCACCATCACCTCGGCAAGAATACAGAAATTCTTTGAGAAAGGCATAATTTCCAGGTTTGGAATACCAGCCGAGTTGCTCACAGACAATGGATCACAGTTCGTTGACAAAAAATCCCAACAGTTGATGCAGGACTTTCATATTACGCATCGATTCGCTTCTGTCGAGCAACCACAATCAAATGGACAGGCCGAAGCAGCAAACAAGATAATCGTGGACGGCCTCCGGAAGCAAATGACAGACGCCAAAGGAAGTTGGGTTCAGCAACTACACTTTGTCCTTTGGGGGTATAGAACAAGTACTCAGACATCAACAGGGGAAACCCCTTTTCGGTTAACATACGGTTGTGAAGCTATGATCCCGGTGGAAGTCGGAGAGACTTCTTGGAGACGCATGACGCATGGCGAGCAACAAAACAGTAGATTGCTTACTGCCGAGTTAGACCTCATCGAGGAAACTCGAGTCCTGGCTCATTGCCGAGACATTATGGCCAAACAACAGATGGCGGCCAGACATAATAAGAAGGTGCGAACAAGAAGCTTCGAGGTCAATGATCTGGTTCTTAGAAGAGCAGATATCGGCAACCGAAATGCACGGGAAGGCAAATTGGCTGCCAATTGGGATGGACCTTACCGGGTTCAGCATAAGCTCAGAAAGGGTGCATATGTCCTAGAAACAATTGAGGGCAAACCAATTAAAAGAACATGGAATGCAGACAAGCTGAAGACATATTACAGCTGAACGACTCTCATCTGTTTTATAGAAGAAGTTATCCTCTCTTAGGGACTTTATTTAAAAGCCAAATATGTTGGCACTATTCATGTAATACTCGAACTGGTAATAAATAAATGAGGAATTATTTCTTATTAAAGATTTACTCTTGTTTGTTATTAGTATCGAATACTAACCAAGGTATAAGATGCAATCAGCCAAAACGACCCTGATCAGGTCAAAATGCCCATTACTTTTTGCCTTCAAAAAGGATGGGTAGGTTACATGATTGCCTTTACCTTGGAAAAATTTATACACAGAAGCGTCTGAAAGGACGAAATGTTTTGTATGCCGATTTAGCTTAGATAGCTAAGTCAAAAAATATGCGTAATGGATAAATGACAGAATCGGAATCCGTTTAAACATGCTTTGATCTTGGCAAGGTTATATAAATTAAACTCGTGTAAATCGAACTCGAGCACATACTCAACCAAATATACGATATATGAAAGCCGGGTATAAACCGGCAATATTCATTACATCTCAAAAAGAGGCTCTTAAAGAGCCTCAACAAAAATTTGAAACAAATAAAAACTAGGGGACAGAAGGAGGACGCGTGCTAGTCTCTTTGCCCTTTTCCACCACAACTCTATCTTCGCTTGGTGTAGCCGAGTCACGGGGCGGGGATTCTGGAGGACAGCCAACGATAGCACCATTACTCACGTAAGCCTGAGAATGGATACCACGGGTGATGAACTGAAGGCCCGGATTTACAACTCGCAGTTGGCTGAGAGCATTCTCTAAAGAACCGGTTATGGCCTTCTCGAGTTCGCTCCGGTATGCTTGGGCAGTGCCTTCAGTTTCCTCCAGCTTTGCCTCCAGATCTTCAAACTTCTGCTTAAAGTTTGTCAGGGACTTGTGATTGAAATCATGCACAAATTTTAGATCCTTGTATTCCTTCTGGAGGTTAGCCAGAGCCTCCCTGGTGGATGAGAGATCTTTCATGATCTTTTTTCTTTCTCCCTTCTCCTTCTCCTGATCTTCCCTCGCCGTCTTTAAGTCGGCCAATACCTTCGACTTCTCTACCTGACAAGCAGCTAAGTCATTAAAGGTACGAAGATAGTCATTTTTCAACGACAGCAAAGGTCGGACCATAGCCGACATCTTCATGCAACCTATCCCCATATCCTCCAATTCCTTGATTTGCGTGGCAGTAAAGGGGGAGGAGTTGAAAAATATTTCAGGAGGGAAAATGGCCTCCCGCAGAGGGTTAGTGATCCCTGACTTCCACAGAACATGCTTTGAAATTCCAGAATAAGGTGGAGGCATAATAACAGCCGGAATCGCCGGGGGAGCAACTGGCTTCCCCTTATCCGGCTTCCCCTTCGATTTTTCAACCACTGCCTTAGCTTTTTCGACGGCAGGTTTTTTCGGCTGTTCTTCTGTGACCTTCCGTTTTTTGTTAGGAGGGTCCACAGATTTCCCAGCAGCACCTCGGCTCAAAACCGACAACCAACTGGGTTGGTCGCTCTTCTTGCTCGGCTGATCATCTTGAGCTTGACCTGCCATATTGGGAACTACAAAGCAAATGTTAGGCACAGCCATAAAACTTCATAAGACAATCAAAGATGCAAAGATAAACATACTCAATTCCATGTCAAGCTCCTCTTGAGATTTGTAAATCAGCGAGGCAACACTGGCAGGCTTTCGGGTTTGTAGATAATTCCCAATAGCAATTGCTGTGTTGACATCCGAAGGACTCAACTCTGACTCACTAAAACGATAGCTTGCAGGGGGAAACCGGAAGTGGTCAGGCGACCAACATAAGGGAAACTTCCCCTCTACATCCTCAGTCCCACAGTTACTAAGGAACCACACATCCTTTCCAGGATGTGCGGAGACTTTAAAAAATTGGTCCTTAAAATTTTTAAAAGACTCAGTATATACTCGAAACAATCTACGACCCGGAACACCACGAACAGTAACCCATCCCTTTTGTTCAGGGGGTTCGCGACCGGTACGACAGGAAACAACTTGGAAAAAATAGAAAGACACAGACTGAAGGTGTGAGCGAAAGGTATGCACAAAAATGCTCAAAAGCTTTTACAAAACCCCAGCCGTTGGGATGGAGTTGGGTGGGGGATATATGCAAGTGATTCAGAATTTCTATTTGAAACTCGGTCAAAGGAAATCGAACACCTAATTGGGTTATCACATCTCGGTAAAAGAAAAAAGAGCATGAATCGTCTTCTGCCCCTCCGGAACAAACCGGTTCATCTTCGGCTGGAGGGCGAATGTCATAATTTTCCAATTGCCCAACAGGAAGGCTAGCCACGTCATCGGAACTCATCCCGGACGTTGTGTTTAACACTTCATACGTTACCCAAGGGAACTGAGAAACTAAGGAAGTAGGGGGAGACTCAAAACATGACTCGGTCGAACCCGACTCATCTACACCTTCTTCAGGGAAACATGCCATTAATACCTAGAAATGAAAAAACAACAAAAGGGGATCAGATGAGGATGGATATACCTGAATTTAAAGTGCTATCAGATGAATCACTAGATGATGACGACGACAAGTCAAAAATCGTAATTTGCTCATTAACCCGGCCAGATGGAGGAGTAGAATCTGGAATGCTCCCATGACGGCAACTATCAAGAGTTGATTCGGCCAAAGAATCACATCCTTGTTGGACGAGTTGAGAACTCAGATAAACACAAGAAAAGAAAGGAACATCCTTGGAAGAAGGAAGAGAACGACGAAAACCCCCAAAATTAGAGCCCGAATGATTCGGACTCTCAGACAAAGAAGGGGGAAGAATAGGTGATGGAACACGGGGGCGGGAGGCTACACGACCCTTTCGACCGCCTTTACGCGATCTTGAACCACGGTACCCGCGAAGCATGGCTTTCCGTTCTTCCTCTTCGGTCCTGGGAATCCCCCAAAGCCAATAGCGGGCACCAGGAGGAATGCTTTCCAACAAATTGGAATCTATGTCATTCTCTTGGCTACAATGCAAAGCTAGGAATGAAAGTCTTTTCCTTCCCATTTTTCGTGTGAGAGTTAAGGATACTTGGAAAAGAAAATGTCACAGCAGGAAAATGGCAGCAACATTCCAAAGACAGAAAAGAGAAAGAGGATGATGCTAGACTACATATGAAATGCAATTAAGGGAGGAAGAACGCAACACAGAAATAAGAAGAAGCAAAGTAAGGATTTCAAAAATACCTGATTATGGAAGCTACGTGAACAAAGTGAGTGATTTGCAGCAAAGCAAGTCAGGAACCACGAAAGCTTATGAGGAAAATGAATGATAAGAGAAAAACGATGAAGGGAAATGGAAATAAACTACAGAATAAAAAGAAACTATAGGAAGACCAAAGAGCAAGGCTATTAAGGTCATTTAAAGTCCATCGTGTGTAACAACCGCCAAAAATCGCGAGTAAAGGGTGAGGCAGTTTGGAATAACAAAGGACGCAACCACCCCATCGCCGCAAAAGGCAATGATTCGACGCACAAAATGATGGCATCCATAAATACGCACGGTAAACAAGACTGCACAAGGTAGTTGCAGTATGCAAAGGCATGCGAACAGCGACGCGTGGCCAAATGTACGGTTAGCAATTCACAAAGGGAAAGCATCTTCCGAATTCTAAAAAAGTGATTCGGACATAAACAAGATATCCAACAAAACTCTACAAACATGTCCACACCGGGTTACTACAAAAATGTCCACACCGGGTTACATATCCACATTACGTACACCCAGGCAACCTGAAGGTACGGATAGCCTGGCTGGGGGGCAACTGTTATGGACCTGTGCGAAAGGCCCGCGAAGTCGGCCCACTTCAGCAACCCGGTGAGAGGCCCATGCAGTCAAGCCCATTACGTCAACCCGGCAACGCTCGAGCTCAGCACGTTACCTCTAGTAAAAGCCTAACGGATCACATTTAAGGGAATATAATGCTCGGCACGTTACATCTTGTAATGGCCGACCAAGCTGTAATGGCCCCCGCGCCATTACAGCTCAGCTCCACGTTTCAACCATAGGAACAGCCCCTATAAAAGGAAGGGCTCATCGACGGTAAAACACACACTATTGACTACATTCACCATCCTCACTACACTGATACTGCAGTCATATTCTTTCTATTTGACGATCAAGCTAGGTTTAAGGATATATTTACAGTAGATACTCCTAACCAAGGCTATACGATCCAAAGTGACCAATCAGTCTGATAACGGCTGAACATTCCTGTCCCCGGGACAAAACAGGATTCTTGGTTTTGATCACATTCTTGCAGCATACTCACCCTGCATTGTCGCACAATGATTCCTCTGAGTGGGACTAGTTGAGAGAAGCTTTAGCGTTTAAATATATGTTAACATTTCAAAAAAAAATTAAAAAAAAGGTTACTTTCGTAATTTCCACTTTTTTTCCCATCTATTTTTTATTTTCAACCAAACATACATCAGGATTCTTAATCCAATTTTTTCATTAATATTTTGCAGTACCAAACAACTTTTTTTTAATTTTCCTACCAAATTTAATTTCTTTCATTTTTTTTTATCAATTATATTTCCCTAGTAAATAAAAAATTTCTAGTGAACCAAAGTGACGAATCATAATGAAATACGAAATACTCAATACTCAAACAAGATTCTACGTCGTATTGATGTTTATAATATGTATCTGGGAAATATAATATATTAATTTGTCTCTTCTCATTCGTTTTTATTTAATCGGTGGATAAGTTCGAAGAAACTTTTCGGTGAAAGAAAAATGCCTCGTTAATGTCACGAACGTGTCATGTAAAATGACTAAACCGAGGATTTTCAGATATATACGCATTTTAGAAAGTGACTTATGGAAAAATTATTTATGGATATAAGTTTATATCCTTTTATTGTTTATAATTATGTATTCCGAGAATATATAATTACAATATTAAAATTATTTTTTTCTCTCATGAGAAACTTTTCATAAACTTGTATGATGACGAAGAAAGATAAAAATAAAGCAACGTTCATATTATAACTATGTATTTCCCGAAATATATATAAATAAAATTATTTCTGCAGCCACTTTACGTACAGTCTATGTAGCACCAATACCGACACGGGACACGTGACACAATACGACACGACACTCCAACACATTAATTCTAAAAAATATTATATTTCGACACTTAGGACACGTTTTGATATTAAATAATATTTTTGATTTATGTAGTGTATATTATATTTAATATTCAATAATTTAACAAAAAAAAATGAAACTAAACTTATAATGTTCATCAATTTTGCAAAGAAACATAAGATATCTCATATATTTATATTAAACTCAATAAAATGGTAATAATTTAATAAAAAATTGAAACTAAACTTATAATATTCATCAAATTTTGCAATTTGTGGCGGTTGTAACCGTCGCGTATACCAAAAATGAAGCGCCGCTAAATGCCTATTTTTTGTAGTGTATAATCCAACGAATCTAATAGTGGGAACTAATAACTCAACGTAACATAACCTTTGAACCTTTTTTGAATTTCTATAACACGTGTTGAAGTGTCGGACACAACACGTCAGGATTTTTGAAGTGTCGGAAAGTGTCAGATACAACACTTCAGGATTTTTGGAGTGTCAGTGTTTCATAGCGTACAACAACAGGTGTATGGTTATAATTCCCCACATTTAATGCTTTCATCCTTTGTATGGTTATGATTCCTCGCATTTAATGTTTTCAAGTATATATATGAATATTTGATTGTTGCACGTACAACAGCAGCAGAAATGTAAACCCCATATATATATATATATGTGTGTGTGTGTGTGTGTGATGAGATTATTTGACTCCAGAGTAAGACTTATAAGTCTTACTCTTCATCTTAGCCGTTGATTTCCGTCCATCCAACAGTTATAGTTTAGGAAGTTATATTAATTAAATATGTATTAATTACACTACAAATGACAACCGTTAATTTCCGTCAATCAACGGCTAAAATGGGGAATAAGACTTAAAAGTCTTACTCTGGAGTCAAAAGAACCCTCCCATATATATATATATATATATATATATATATATATATATATATATATATATATATATATATGGTGTAAACATTTCTACAGCAACTTTAGATAAACTTATCTACCGCTGCTATTTTTAACTATGTTCTCCCGGGAGAACATAGTTATAACGTTAAAGTTGCTCTTTTTTCTCTCTCCTCAGTTACTTTTCAGAACTTTTTTGCTGACGTGAAGAGAGAGAAAAGAGCAACTTTAATGTTATAAGTATATTCTACTGGGAGAATATAGTTAAAATGACAGCTATAGATAAGCTTATTTAAAGTTGATGTAGAAATCCTTTTCTATATATATATATATATATATATATATATATATATATATATATATAGTTTTATATCTTTTAAAAACACATGAGCCCGTGATTTAGTAAAGTTGGTATTGTTGACAACCTGAAACAAGAGAAGAACCAATAACATCTAGAGAAGACAGACCTAAGGATCCCCTCAAGCGGGTGATTAAGTTGGATGATGGTGTGGGCATGAAAGAGGCTTGTTTTTTTTTTTTTTTCTATCATCGTCAGCGTCACCTATTTGAAGAGTTAGTAAACCAATGACATCATGGCCTAAGCAATTTGATTATGTAGGACCCACCTTCACTTGTAGCTTAGAAAAATAAAAATCATGACTCTATCTTTTAGCGAAGGGCGCATATTTGACGAGCACCATGATACAGAAATGCAATTCCATGTCATTCAATTAAATATTTTTATCTTTAAAAAAGAAGAAGACAAAAGGCGAGTTTAGACGTAAAACCTGGCCCGATCCGGATGGGTCGACCCGGTGACCCGATTATTGGATCGGTCCGAGTCAAATATTGGACCGATCATGCATTGACCCGGTCAAATCCGGTCAAAACCCGGCCATATCCGGTCAAAACCAGTGACCTGTTGACCCGGCCGGGTCATGTATTTAAAAAAAATCAAAAAACCAAAATTGTTTCATTTTATCAGAAAAAATGTAGAACTTATTGTAAAAATGTTTTTTAATTTTATTTGCTAGTATACTCTTCTACAATGACATCAAATTTCAGTTTCCAATACTGAAGCAATTTACGGAATAATAAATTAAGATAATGTGATATATGTTATTTTAATATAGTTAAATTTGAAAAATATGAGTTCAATGTCATTGAGAGGTATGTTTATGGGGATTATGAGTTGCAATTTAAATTGACATGGTAATAGCGTGCATTTTTATTTATTTATGTTTCATATTTTTTAACTTATTTGGTGAACATTGTTTAATTCATTTTAGATATGAAAAATATAATTGAATTTATATGTTCATATCTATATTTTTTTTATATATCTGTATGCATCCGGGTCAACCGATCAGACCAGTGACCCACCGGTCCGACCAGTGACCCGGTAACCCAGTTCCCGACCGAATCCATGTCCGGGTCGGGTTTAATAACACTGCTCCAGAGCATAGAAAAGATGATAATAGTTGTGTAAAGTTGCATAAGAATTTTAAGAATTAAGAGAAAAGGGTTGGGTCACGAGCCGAACACTACGCAAAGTGTAGAAGGTGGGAGGGTGAGATGCACATATATATCCAGTCCCCCACTACTTTCGCAGTCTAATAATGTGCTCCTACAAAGCAGCCACCATACACATGGTAGGGAAAAAAAAAATGATGCGGCTTGAGATTTTCTGTGCATATGCCACTTAAATGGGCATTTAATATGAAAGAAAAGCATTTCCATTTGCTTCGGCTTGTTTTGGGTGCATATGAAGGAATATTTTTTTGAATAATTAGCTTTTAATGAACTGGAGAATTCTAAGAAACTTTGATCTTATAAGCCATAACTGTATTGTGCTACAAACTATTGGACCATCTCTTACAAGGTTTGAAATGACATAAAGATATGTGATTGCATGTTGATGTCTATGGTTCTACTTAAGGCTGAAGATTTTGTGGAAGAGAATTTAAAAGAATGCGTCAAATTATTTTATAGATAAATACTTCTAAAAGTTACTTTCTTTTCTTAATTAATAGAATAGGTATCTTCCATTATAACAAATGAAGTTTACATAAGACCTCCTATATATAGAAGTTACATGACAAGCATAAGACTAAAAAGATAAACATGATAACAGAAAATTTGTTACATCAGAAATGAGCTGCGCTTTCATATACACAACTGTTCCGGATGGCCCAACTACTAGAACGGCCCAACTACTCAGGCTCAATCCCCAGTCCCATCCCACGTCAGCCCTAACGTGGACCCTCACGTCCTTCAAGGCTGCAACACACCCGAGAGATACACCGAAATGTTCCACCTTAGGACGTTAACCACCAAAGGCATTCGCCGCAGGTATCACAAAGGGAAACTCCCCCTTTGCCTAATACTGGCGTCGCCAGTTGCAGTAGGCACAGCGCTGCCACAATGTCAGCGCCAACATCGCCCAACACTGCTATCATAGGAGTGTATCCCAAGGAGGGTTGACCCCCCTCACCAATCCACACCATGATCCTTATAAATAGCCCCTATGGGCACAGCTAGAATTATCTTATGTATCGTTATATTGCCCATTTACTTTGAGTCATCTTCTTCATTGCACCCCTTGTACTAATCCCTTGTTAATTATCTAAGCATTACTTGGCACGATACTCTTTGGCCTGGTCTATACCAAAGCTAGGAGTATCCCCCATATAGTGACTCATCCCTAAAGGGAACATAGTGGGCTTATAGCACCCAACGGTACAACAACTATCCTATTTATCCATATCTAGACTACCAACAACCCATGTGATCTCTATTTCTTTCACTCCCTCTCAAGTTGGAGCATGAAGATTTGAAATGCCCAACTTGCTAACTAATGTATGAAAAGTTGTTGTACCCAATGCCTTTGTAAGGATATCGGCTTATTGCATATCGGAACGAACATAAGTTGTAGAGATAGTGTGATCTAGAAGATGATCATGAATGAAGTGACAATCCAACTCTATGTGTTTTATTCGTTCATGAAACACTGGGTTAGCTGCTATACGAAATGAAGCTTTGTTATCACAGATAAGCTGCATCGGATCATTGTGATGGACACCCAAAGAAGTTAGGAAAGCCTCCAACCATACAATCTTTGTTGTTGTGGTTGTTATGGACCTATATTCAGCTTCAAAGCGAGAGACTGTGACTTGTTATAACAATCCACACTAGTAAGTATATGAAATTAAGGATTTAAATAATTTTGATCTGATAATCATGAAATTATCATGATATTATTTATGGGAATGTCATTTATGCAAAGCAAGTCAATTAGGACCTTAATAGTAATATTTGGAAGTTGGGGTCAAAAAGTCAAAATTATGAGACAGTTTAGGTGTACCACTTTGTAAATTGGCAAAACTTGGTCTAAACTAGATTTTGATAGTAAAATCAAATTCTTTAGCAAATTTCATGAATTTTAAGTGGTATAAAGGTATGTTAATTATGAGTAGAATACTTATGAAAAATAAGTCAAAGTTAGAGAAAATGAAAAATAGTAGAGTTATTTCAAATAAAGGTTAAGTTGTGTATTGTCTAAGTTTCTCAGTTACCTTTCTTGTTTATCAAGTAATCTTGTCTTTCTTGTCAGTTGTAAGAACCTGCACCGCTAAATTAGAAATTTAATAAATTAAATAAGATTTTAATTAATAATTTCATAATTGACTTTGGATAAATATAGAAAGATTATAATAATTATATTCAATCACTTTTCAGAAGAAAAGTGCAAACACCGGGTATTTCACGATATAAATAGATACTAACTAAGTAACTAGAAAAATAGTGATAGAAATATAATATTACTAGAAAAATATCTAGGGTAAAGAATATCAAATTTGGGATGAAAATAATAAGCAATAATTTCAGAAATAATATCAGCTATTTCGCAGTAGAAAATGCGTATCGGCAAACTGTCTCGAAAAATTAATGTAAAAATATAATAGTTCCTAGAAAAATGTCTAGCTCAAGGATATAAAACTTTAAAGTTAAACGAAGAGCGAAACTAATTAAACTAATATTGTTAGTTTAAGTGAGTTCACTTAGATATAGCTAATGGCACTAAACCCTATGTCATTTTTTAAACACTCACATAGAGCCTCCCTTTCTTCTTCATGGCTGATCTTTGGACATATTCTTGAAGTGTTTCTAATTCACAATTACCTCCATTTTACTAGGATCAATAGTCACTCTATCACTAGAGGCGACCTGACCCACATTCTCTATTCCACACAATAACTTGAGTGAGTTTAGGTCCTGTTCCATGACTGTAGTCGTGTCTCAACTTAAAATTTTCATAAGTCCTAATTCTTTATAATGAAGCCATAATTTATTTCATAGTACAAAATCATATTCATGTTCATTTTAGTCAATACATGTTAATTAATATACCAATTCACCAATGGCGTACCTTAGTTCACGTACACCTGCAAAATTTACAATTCAAACAGAAAGGTAAAGGAATTCTACATAATTGCATACCTCAATCTCCATGGCATCTGCAAGATCGAAAGTAAAAAAAGGATGGTATAACATCGATATATTAACACAATTCATAGCATTTATTTCATGCTTAGTACTATCCATGGTGTTCACATGCAATCAACATATGTAAGAACCTGCACTGTTAAATTAGGGATTTAATTAAATGCGAAATTAGGAAATAATTCCATAATTGACCCTAATAATTATGAGAAGACTTAAATAATTATGGTAAGTGATTAATAATGCTGAAAGTTGCTTTTCTAACGAAAAGTACAGATACCGGTTCTGCCTCACGGTATAAATGCGTACCAATGAAGTATAGCGGAAAATTATAATAAGTGCACGAATATTCTTATAATAATATATAGGACTAGTAAAACAAGTTTCAAGTCAAAATAGTGAGAAATGGTGCCAGAACTAATATTGGCTATGTAAAAGCGCGTACCGGCAAAGTTCTACGAAAAATAAAATAAAAATATGATAAATCTTAGAAAAATCTCTATGTTCAGGATCCTAATTTTGGGGTTAAAATACTAAGCGTAGCTATTTGCGCTAATACAATGCGATTAAAAATTAATGAGGTTATAATTAGTCCATGGCACATAACCCTAGGCTATATTGTGCCTCCTACGTAGGAATTTCTGAAGCTTGGGAGTCAGCCACCTTGCCACCCTTCCTTCCCCTCTATTGAAGCTCCAAGAGAGCACCTTTCCTTCTACTTCTTCACCAAATCTCCTAGTGTGAGTATGCATTAGCCTTGTGAGGGTGAGGGGTAGCCACTTTCTGAGTATTCAGCATCTGGGTGTTGGAGTTGCGGGCTGAGTTTCTTGTGTTGGGTTGTGGGGTCATCTTCTTGGCATTGGGAGCTTCAAGAAGCCATTCTTGAGGAGAAAGGACCTTGATTGCTTGTCACTTTCGTGCTCCCATTGTGGCAGACCTTGTGGCTGTATTGAGAGCTCCAAGAGCATCTCTCTTTTCTGTTTTGAGCCTTGGGTAAGCTTCACCACCTTTGATCATGAGTTTCTTTGGTTAAAAGTGGAGTCTTGACATGTTTAATGAGTTATTTAAGTAACTAACATGATCACTGACCTAAATGGGTTTAAAGATGCATGCTTTAATGCTCTATTGTGTTAAAAGTGGAACCTTGGGAGTGATATCTCGCGAAATGCAGAAACTGCATTATGTCACGAACCATCCGGATATTGATATCCGGATATGGGGTCTGGTGATATCTGAATGTGGATATCCGGATATGGCCCCGACATATATCTGGATATTCTCAGAATTTCGGGACAGTAACTGTACTGTTCATACATAATGATATTTTGGGTTTGTGGACCCTAGATTGGTTAAGTTAAACCTCTGTTATAATTAACTAAATCAAAATCAAAGTGATTAAGGGCTTATGGCTTTGTGAGAAGCCTAAAGAAATGAAACGTAAAGGAAAACGTTGTCATATTGTCATGAACTCTTATATTATAATTATTTATATGATGATTGGTCCAAACATATTGTGATTGTGCTGTGTGTGGACTTTGAGCTGGTGTGGACCTTGGATTGGATTGATTGATTGGAGGTAAGCTTTCGTGTCCTCGGTTTAACCATTATTGGTTCCGCCTTACCCCATGGGGGGATGGTTTATATGCATGATGTGTTTTCATGTGTTGATATTTGAAATGTTGTTGAGCTGTTATGTGGATGCCTTAGGATATGCATGTGTTGTTCCACCTAGACGATAAGTCTGAGTATGTGAGAGACATACAATAGGGTGATTTCGTGGGTGGGTGCAAGTGGTGTCTTGCACTGATTGTAGGTAATAGATGTATGTAAATCCTGCATTTCTCTGGCCAGTAGAATAGTTGACACACATGACATGATTATATGTTGCATTGCACAGATTTTGGAACTTATATTAATAAACTATTTTTGAACTTATATTGCATATGTAAGTGAGCTTGGGGTGGAGAGATCCTTGAGGACCCCTTATCTTACTGATATTTCTCTTTAGAGATCTTACCCCACGTTTGGGGCAGATTTTCAGGTTCAGGTAATACTGGGGTTGATACCTCGGGCGACAGGAGGCCAGAACTGAGTTGAGATTATGCTTTTATGATGAATTGCTGGATGCTGACATGCTTTATGTTTATTACTATGTTATTTGATTTGAGACTTTGTTGGGCTTTGTTGCCTTATTTAGTGAGCATGGGGATTATCCATGCCACCTTTATTATGTTATGTTTTTAGCTCGGTGATGTATAAACTATCAGGATGATGTATGGTCTACGTGTTGTAGTTCCATGACTAGAAACACACTATTTATATTATTAGGTATTTTAGTTAGTTGTTTTAGTGCAATTACATAAGGCAATGTTTTCGAAAAGGATTTAATAATCAACTTGGTAAATGATAATGACGTCATAATTGAAAAGAAAAGTTATTCCGCATTTTAATTAAGTGTTGCTTAATAGGATAACATGATAACAAATCGGGTATATATGGGGTGTTACACATGGCATCTGCAAGATCGAAAGTAAAAAAAAAAAGATGGTATAACATTGATATATTAACACAATTCATAGCATTTATTTCATGCTTAGTACTATCCATGGTGTTCACATGCAATCAACATATGTAACTGATCAACAATTTACATATTAACCTAGAGTCATGGAGACCACTCAATCCACAAAACTAATTGTACATGCACCTGCCGCATATACAAGATCGCGTGTGGCCTTGCCACAAAGTCCAAGTATTATAATGATCTTGAGGCTAAATTTGACAAACTCCCCTCGTGGGTGGATGAGACGCTTGTTTTCCACAACTGGGAAAACTTCACCAAGCAGAAAAAAAGGGCATTCTAGTTTGTGTGTTGAGTTCCTGTTCCATGTGAAACGGACAACCAAAGACTTCTTCTTCGCCCAAGGAAGGAAAATATCATTTTCTCAATAAGGCATTAGACATGATCTTTCTGTTGCGAACTCGGCAAGTGTACCGATCATTCCAAGTAATAAAGTGATAAGAAAGTTTTCGATCCCACGAGGATTGAGGCATCAGAATTATTATAACTATTCCTATCTTGTTGGATCAACAAAAGTAGGTTGAGAACAATTAGGGTTTGTGAAATAAAAGAGAATAATTAAAGAAAATGTAATTGATTCAAAACCCTTGAGAAATTCAAGGACAGAAGATTTAAAGATTAGAAAATATCAGAGAAAATATTGCGGTAAGAGAAAAAAAATCTTTTCGATCCCCACCTTGTAATCTGAATTAACGTTTACATTCGATTTACCTATTGATCAAACGATTCACCATCTTTTAATTGATTGGTTAAGCCCTAATCCCTTAGCGACATTAACCTTCTTTAACCTTATTAGAACCCTAATCCCTTAGTGATCCCTTTTTAGGTTAAACGTTTAAATCGATGAATCTTTCACGTTTGCGGTTCAAGTAGCCTATCCTTAGTGCATACATGAAAAGTAACCTTCTTTTATGTCAGGAACTATAATCCCAATATCCCTATTGCGAACCCTAACCCTCGTAATCCCATTAGAGTGATCAGATCTAAAAGAATTTAAGAGATAAAGAGCAAAGGAAAATAAATTCAATTGGATAAACGAATGTAAAGCTAAAACAAATTACAAGGGGTTCACATCAAGTGTTGTGACCCTCACCACAATCAAAGTAGATCTAGCCAACCATAGTTATGACTTACAAAAATAAAACATAAAACAAAAAGAAAAGAAAAAGAAGAAGAAGAATGAAGAACACGTCTCTCTCGGAGCACGACGACTCTTTTCTGAAGAATGGATCAGATCTGAATTGTGTAGAATGAAATTCGAATCCCCCGGAATGTGTGGAGATGAGCCTTTGTATAGGCAGCAACTAGGTTTTTCTCGCAAAATTCCAAAATTGCCCTTCTAACGAAACGTATAATGGAAACATTAAATTACAATTTATTATATAAATGTATAATGGAAAGATTAAACTAAAAAAGATTTGAATTCAAATTTTGAATTCAAATTATGAATTTAAAATTTGAATTCAAAATTTGCATTCAACAGTGGCGCGATCCTCTGGCGCCTTGTTTGGTCTCTCGCGCGGTCTTCCCTTCCTTGTTTTTCAAATTTTGAATTTCTTCACCTCTTAACCTATAAAAATATAGAATAATCAGTGAAAGTGTTTCTGAACATGGATTGTTAATAATTCATTAAAAATAATAACCTTTATTACTGAATTATTGTCAAATCCTTATTCTTTTTACTATGAAATATCTATATGCTGAAGGCATATCAAACAATTCCCATATTTAGATATTGTTGTCCTCGACAATAAATAAGATCAAACATTAGACAACAATGATAAGCACTATGAGAAGAATGTATGTCACTAATGCACTTTCCTACATTGAAGAGATTCAAATTCATAATGCTATGCATGAATAAATTCAAAGTTGAGAATTTCAGTAATCAATTTTTTTCCATGAGGAATTAGAATCTAGCTTGATCACTCCTTACCAAGATAATCACTGCACTTTTCACTCTTGTATATTGGGTTTAAACTCTCAATCCATCAGTGCAATAAGACTACCATAGGCTTGATCCTATTCTCAAGTTCCTAAGAATGATGAACATGTAAAATATGCACAATTAGATCCAAAGGTCTTTGCAAGGTTATAACTTGGCTTAAGCTAAGGTAGGAATATTTGGGAAAGTGGCTAATTTTTACTGTACATAGATTGAAACACAACTAGTTGTTCACGCTCAAACACAATTAGTCTTTTACTTTCTATTCATATCCTCCATTCTCTTTGCTGTCTTCTTTTCTTGACATTTTTATCCTTTTTTTCATTGCTATATAATTTTTCATTTTATTCTTTTTCTCTTTGTCCCAAGATCTTACTTCCACAACTGCTTAACTTTTGTGAACATTTTCCTGAATTTCTATAATCAGTAGTTCAATCTCATTCAAGGTATGTCAACAGGAAAAGAAGTCAAATGTCTTATGGTTGAATAAGAAACAACAGGCTAAAGCTCAAAGAGGCTAGCAATGGAAAAAAATATTTAAGGTCGGCTATTTGGCCAAGTAGTTAACAAGAAAGAATTTCCTTTATCATTTCAGATCATGCATGCATTACAGATAAACAAATCAAGTTCTAGAGTATTATAACAATGAGGTCTCTCCACAAAGAAAATTTACTGTATAGGCTCAAACCTCACGGTTGTGCAATCAAACTAGAATCTAAATTCCACTTAACATCATATATCAACTGTAACTCTCAACAAAGAATTCAATCAAATGAGCAATAACAACTCTTATACTTCAATGCATTACTCATATATTTATCCATTATGACTTCCCACAGAGTATCCTATATGCTCTCTAAGATTTAATCATCTTATTGCATGAGTAGCTAACATAGATAACACAGATCCAGGTATGTTGCTCAGAGAATTTCTTTTATCAAAACAGAAATAACAATAGAAATTGAGATAGAAGGGTTTAAATATCTCCCTTGATTCAGAAATTTTTTCTGTTGGAGGTCTTTTCAGTTTGGCTCCTCTACCGCATGTGGTGCGCTCAATTCCCAGATTTAGAAAATTGTTGTCCCCAGCAATAATCAAATCTCAAGATAGAAAAAAAAAACATGAGCCCACCATTACCAGATTTAATTGCAACCATCTCCCTTGACTTTCGGTAATCCGCACTCTTTTTTTTTTTGAAAATAACTCTACATTGGGTTGCCTCCCAATAAGCGCTTGTTTAACGTCACGAGCCTGACGTTGACAGATGATCAAGGTGGCTTGTAGCAAAGAACCAGATCTGGCTTTTTCCCCTTGGTCATAGTCATCTTTTTTGATTTCTTTATCTTAGCCTTGGGTTTGCCTTTGGTTCTTAATAGATGAGGATTCTTAAGGTTTGTTCTTTCATCTCCCTTGTCTTCAACAAATTGTGCTTGTACATCCGAGGGATAGAATTTTCCTTGTTAAATCATTTAATTGAAGAGATATTATTTAAAATAACAAAGGACGCATTTTGTGAAAAGATTTTATAAAACTCAATTTACCTCTGCCCCCTCTTGAGTATTGAAGCCACTTGTCTAACACTTAATACATATTTTTATAGGAGCATGATGAATATACTAGACATTTATAGCCGTTGGAGATCGAAATCCTAAATTTTAGCTCTATGTTACAGATTTACTGGGGTAAATCTCAAAGGGTTAATCGAGTAAATTCTTCATCAGAAATTACTTGTGTAAGTCACTTGTGACTACGCGAATAAATCATTACTTTGGTTAATGTCCTGTGTTACTCTAGTAAAATGTAAAACTAAAGTGTCTATTAATGCAATTTTTTATCTAACTCAACTTCTTATAGTTTTTAATGATTTCTCACACATGAATAAATGTGTCTAACCTTTGTATAGCATAGTGTCATGTGGACATGATCAATTATGCATGATTGCACTATTAAGGTTCCTTAAATGCATGATTAAGTGAACTATATATGCATAACTTGATGAGAGTGCTCAATAAAATTAATTCTCTTTCTTTCCATAACTAATCTAACTTATTGAGCTTCTGACTTGGCTTCCTTTGTTTGGTCTTCAATCTTTTACCTCTTTAATCCTCTTTGACTTGAAAAATTGGACTTTTTCTCTTTGACTTCTTTCTTAATTTTTGCATGTTGAAATAGTATTCTCACACCATTTGGGACTTGTAGCATTGCTCTTTTTATTGTGCTTGTGCTTTGTTATCATCGAAACTTAAGGTGTTTAACACTTGAAACCTTTAGGGTTCAATAGATGATGGTGCTTATGAGGGGATCCCTATGCCAGATGCGGATCCACCTCTTCCTGCTGGTGAGGTTGGTTACACCCTTAATGATGTCATGACCTGCATCCATGGCTTGACACAATAGTTTGATGGGTATATGCACAAAAAAGATATAAGGTGGACTCGTATGGAGACTTGCCTTACTAGACTTGAAGACAAGATGGGTCGCATGGAGATATCATATAGACAGACTTATGAGATTGTGGATGAGTGTGCTGTAGCTTAAAATGACGTTTGCGAGGAGACGCGTTCAGGGCTTTTTGACCCTTATGGCCCTTATTTAATAATTAATTACTAATTTGACCCTCATTTGAAACTAATACGAAAATTTAACCCCTCCCAAAAACATAACACCAATCTGCCCATGTTTGACCATTGACCACGAAGCCTACCCGGGTACACAACTACGTACCCGGGTATTTTTTGAATTTTCTGACCTACCCGGGTAGGTAGGTGTGTACCCGGGTAGATTTCTACGTTTCTGGAAATCCTTTGAATTACTTACCCGGGTACATATGTGTGTACCCGGGTAAGTGTCTGTTGATTGATGTCTGCTGATGCAACCAAGGACAGGGCAAAATCTTTGGCTGAAATGCTTCCTTTTTTATTGTAGTCATAATGGGAAGCAGAATGCTATCTAAATCATGATGCTGTAACTTAAGACCGCAAATTTTATCAGGGACTTGTGTTAACAAGACTTCAACATAGACAGCATGAAAAGAAGTATCAATATAAAATCCAAAAGTATAAAGCCCCAAATACATTATTATCATGGAGGGGACGCAGATACCTCATCATGAAGGTCTCTTAAGAATTGAACAAATCTTTCATGTTGTAAGCAAGTCTTTCCATCTTTGCCAAAAAAACGCTCCAATAGAACCCCATTTTCTATAGAAGCTTTTATGCCAAGGCGTCGTCCATCTCTGTGGTTAGCCCCTTGTCTGTTTTGAGATCGCATCAATGCCATCACTTTCTTGAATTCTTCCTTGTCTATTTCCCTGTTGACGAACTCTTTTAAGAAATTGACATTGATAAGAACCTCAAACAAAAATCCAAATTCTTATACAGACAGAACTAACTAGTAATCCTAATCTAATTTCCGCAATCCATTTGATATTCTAACTGAATCTTTTCAGTATTTGATATCCATTGATAAAATGCCATAGACGAAATTGAAGGCCAAAGTTTAATGTAATTTGTAAAATATAGCTTATGACATCCTACCCGTTATTGTCAAGATCAAACATTTTAAAAGTCACTGAAAAGCTGGACTCTGGTATGCTGAGGAGTGTAACAAAAAAGATGTACATGGAGTCGAGAAAAAATAGGTTTTGTTATCAAAATCACCTAACTCTCAATCAATGTGGTTCATATTGAAAAGAAAAAAAAAAGTCATGACAGAAAGTTTTCAAGCAAACAGAAAGAGACAACAAATGCTTACTCTGGGAAAGAAATGAGCCCATCATTGTTAGTGTCAAAGAGCATAAAAGATTGGGAAGGTTCGCATTGCAACTCGCCAGGAACCTGCTCCCCTCTCAGAGAATCCTCTCTAACACAGTTTGATTCAGAAGGAGGAAAGACAGGAACAATAGCACGCATCAAATCTGCAGGTGTCATAAAAACCTCCCTTCTGGTCGACACTTATCTGGGTACACACCTATGTACCCGGGTAAGTAATTCAAAGGATTTCCAGAAACGTAGAAATCTACCCGGGTACACATCTACCTACCCGAGTTGGCCAGAAAATTTAAAAAATACCCAGGTATGTAGTTGTGTACTCGGATAGGTTTCGTGGTCAACGGTCAAACACAGGCAGATTGGTGTTATGTTTTTGGGAGGGGTTAAATTTTTGTATTAGTTTCAAATGAGGGTCAAATTAATAATTAATTATTAATTAAGGGTCAAAAAGCCCGCGTTCAGAGTAGTTTAGGATTATTTTTTGTCTGTATTGTTGTTTTATTCGGCTGATGTATTTTGATTAAGACATTGTTTGGTTTGTGCTAATGCTTTTGTACTTATCTTTTATTAATGATAATGACATAGTTTAGAGCAGGGCAGAATTCTTGATGCTTCAGTAGTGTGGTGGTTACAAAAAGTGCCAAAGGTCACATAATTCAAAATTCAGTTCATCCATAAATTAATATTTTGCAATAAATTGCATATTATCTATTTTATTTTTTTTGTGGTTAAATTATCCGTTTTAATTTAAATTCTTTATAAGTTATTTCTTACCATTTTAAATATTAAGTTTAATCTGTTAAAACTTTAAATATTTAACAATTCCTTGTTTAATTTTTTATATTATCAATTCCAAATATGTTATTAGATTTATTTTTAACAAAATAGTTCCTAAATTTAAGAAGAATAGTTAGATGAATCATTTATGTTATAATTTTAGGAAAAATTCATTCGTTTATTTTTATTTTGAATAAATTCAAAGGTATCACCTGGCCGTAAACAAAAACTAATCCCCATCGAGCACTATCGGACCCTTTCGGGACGGCTCTCCCAAATCTTTTTTTTTTCCATTCCCAGAACTCGAACTTGATACCTCTGGTTAAGGAGCCCTCCTTACCACCTGTGCCAAAGGAATTTGGACATTCGTTTATTTTTTCCTTCTATATACAAAGACTACTTGGTAGACGGGGTAAATAGTGTATAAAAAGACTGATATAAAATGGCTAAATTATACTATTTACTTTATTTTATCATGTATAATAAAATATTATCTATTTTATAACACTATTTATATATATATATATATATATATATATATATATATATATATAGGATCTAAATTTATCTCCTATAACATTTATTAATAATGTTTTTCATATTTTTATACCTAAAGTTAAGGTTAATTTACACATGAAAAATATACCAACCAATTTCTTTAAAGGAAAAAATGTTTGTGCAGTTATCTACATTTATTCCAAAATAACGTCGTTTTGGTATTAAAATCTTAAAAAATTATAAATATAAATACTATTATAACCTTGAAATAAATTAAAATTATAAAAATACCATAATTTCTGCCCAAAATAATGTCATATTAGACTTACTACAGATAAATAACCTGCAGAAAAAGCGAACCTTTTTCAAAATTCAATTACATTAAATTACTTGTGAAATTAAAAAGGACATCTATATTTCACCACAAAAAAGGACATCTATATAAATCATAGAATAGTATTAAATTATTTTAAATATTATTTCCGTTAATATTAACGAGAGATTGAATTCTGGGGATTTTTAAGAAAATGAATTAATTAAAGGGGAAACTGAATTAACTACTAGGCAGTATGATGATGCCACGTGTTTTTTTCTATCAAAGAGAAAGTCGATTGTGCCTTTCCGTAATACTAAATTGATAAATGAGTTTTTGAGCACATTAAAACGTGTTAATTTTTTTTTTAAAAAAACACAGTGCTTGTGAAAAGGTCGTCGATTAATTTTACGATAAAGGGTCATTTCGAAAAGGAAATAAGAAACTTGGAAAGAGTGAAAACGTTAAACACGTGACTTGGAACGGTTGGTGAGTGAAAAAAACAATGCAGAGGGGGCCAGTCTAAGCTTTAAAAAAGCAGAAGTATAAAAACAAAAAAGTAGGAAGGTAAAAATATAAACAAAATAGTTGCGACTTTGGTAGTTTGGAATGCATGTTTTTTTTTTTAAGAAAAGAGTTAAAAAGAAAATTAATGGGTTTTTAAGTAAATATATTTAATTTATATTTTATTTAATTTATTTTTATGCTTAAAAATAAAATAATGGCTTAATAAGTAAATATATTGAATTTAAGTTATTTTTACGCTTAAAAAATAAAATAATGGGTTCGTAAGTAAATATATATAATTTAAGTTATTTTTATTCTTAAAAAAAATGGGTTCATGAAATCTTTTAATCATTTCTTCTTTATTTAAAAATATTATATAATTCTCTTAATTTAAAAATGAAAATTCTATTACTTATTCTTTTTAAACCCAATTCAATCCATACATATTTTGAAGATACATATTTAAAGTATATTAAAGAATTTAGAATGGAAATTATTGAATAAAAGTACAAATGTTTATTATTTTAAAGATTGGAAATATCTAATATTTTATGAAATTAATAAAAGCAATAAATAATTATTTACCAAAAAAAATAATAATAATAAATAATTTTTTTGGTGAGTATACAGATTATTTTTTAAATTATACATTGTTCTGTCCTGTGGACAGAGATGTTCAACCTTTGTTAGGTTGATTGATCGCTTTGGACCGTATAGCCTTGACCAGGGGTATCTATGGAAAAGATATCCCTATGCCTAGCTTGATCACTGCAAAGTATATGAATGTGGTGATAGTGTGTGTGTGAGTATCGAATATCAAGTGCCTTGTTCTATCGAGGAGCCCTCCTATTTATAGGGGTTGCCTCTGATTTGAATTGGTGTAGCTGAGCTGTAATGACGTGGGATCATCAATGCTTTGTCGGCCGTTACCAGAGGTTACGTATCAAATATCACGTCTCCATAACTACGGCCCGTTTCAGGTATTAACTGGGGAATATTCGATGGGGTATTCCGGGTTGAGGAGATGGGCTTGTTTGGTGTGGGCCTTCTTACCGGGTTCATGAAGTAAGCCGGCTCATATGGGCATTTAGTCCGGGTTCATGGCACAGATCCATAACAGTTGCCCCCCAGCCAGGTTATCCGATATTTCGGGTTGCCTGGGTGTCTGAGAATGCGGGTGATATAACCCGGAATAGCTTATCTATTGCGCTTTGTTTGTGGTTCCTTTTTTGGATCTCGGTCAATCTCTCTCTTTTACGCACGTCTGGCCACGTGTCATGGTTTGCGTGCCTTGGCGTGCTGCAGCTATTTCATGCAATTTTGTTTATCGTGCGCATTTATGAGTGTCATCATTTTAGTGTGTCGAATCATTGCCTTTTGCGGCGATGGGGTGGCTGCGCCTTTAGCACTCCCACGTTGTTTTGCCCGTTACGCGCGGTTTTGGCGTTTGTAAACCATTATGTGTTTGGAATGACCATATTATCCCTGCTCCTTGGCCTTCCTGTGGCCCTCTTTTATTCTGCAGTTTCTATTTTTCTTTGTCATTTGCCTTTGTCATTTGCCCAGCTATTGTCTCTAAGCTCCTGCTGTTTATTGTGGTTTCATTTCGCTGCAACTTTCGTCTATTTGCGCTTCCATAATCAGGTATTTGTGGTTTTTACTTCTGCTTGCATTTTCTTCTCTTCGTAGCTTAACGTCTTCCTCGCTTTCCTGTTTTCTGAAACGTGATTTCCTGTTAAAGAAGCGTTTTCTTCTGACCTTAACTTTCTTAACAAAAAACGGGAAGGAAGAAATCCTCCTTCCCTGTTTTGCGGTGCGTCCAGGAGGTTGACGTGAACTCCAACTTGTTAGAACGAATTCCTCCTGGTGCCCGTTATTGGCTTTGGGGGATTCCCAGGACCGCAGAGGAGGAACGGCAAGCCATGCTTCGTGGGCACCGTGGTTCAAAACCTCGTAAAGGTGGTCGAGGAGACCGTGGTCGAAGAGACCGTATATCCTCCAAATCCCGAGTTCCACATTCTACCCGGGTTCCATCTCCCAATCCTTCCTTTCCTTTATCTGAAAGTCCCAGATTTATGAGTTCTAGCCTTGGGAATTCTCGCCCTTCTCTTCCTGTTCCCCAAGATGGCCCTTGTTTTTCCTGCGTTTACCTGAGCTCTCAACTCGTCCAGCAAGGATGTAGCTCTTTAGCAGAATCTACCCTTGATAGTTGTCGTCATGGGAGCATTCCAGTTCCTATTCCTTTATCCGGCCGAGTTAATGAACCAATTACGATTTCTGACCTGTCCTCGTCGTCATCTAGTGATTCGTCTGATAGCATTTTTATTTCAGGTATATCCATCCTCATCTGATACCCTTTTTGTTTGCTTTTCATTTCTAGGTTTTAATGGCATGTGTTCCTGAAGATGTAGATGAGTCGGGTTCGAGCGAGTCGTGTTTCGAGTCTCCCCCCTCTTCTCTAGTTGCTCAATTCCCCTGGGTAACATATGAGGTTTTAAATACCACGTCTGGAATGAATTCCGATGACGTGGCTGGTCTTCCTGTTGGGCAATTGGAAAATTATGATATTAGCCCGCCCTCTGAAGATGAACCCGTGTGTTCTGGAGGGGCAGAATGAGCCCTGCTCTTTCTTTTTTTATCGAGATGTGATAACACAAC
>JAVKPL010005954.1:0-25462 GCA_032173675.1 Gastrolobium villosum | reverse complement strand
ACATCCCGCATAATTAGTAGAATACCTAAGTACTATATGCTATATGTACATGTGTAGAATTCGGATGTATGGTTTATGTGTTATGTGTTATGGCTTGTGAATTGTTTGATTTTTATTCCTTGGATAAGACTAAGGTAATTAATTAAATTAAATCCTAGGAGGGTGTATATGTAGGCATATGAATTTATTAAAATCATGTGAGTAATGTGAGTATGTGTGTTTGGATGTGGGCTAGTGTGTGTGTGTGGACTTGTTGCTTTTGGACTTGTGTGAATGGATCCTTTTGTGTGTATGGCCAATGGCCCAAGGATGGCTCTTGGATCAAGCTATTTCAGCCCAAAGTTATAACCATTCTCATTTCCCCTAAGCCTTGCCCAATTAGGGTGTCTTGTGCATCAAGGAACAACCACTTGGCTTAATGTTTTTCCTTCTCATTTTGCGCACAAGTAAGGGTAATTTAGGACCTTGAAATCTGCCATTTTACCTTGTTAAAACCGCCACCTCACCTTGCTTAAGCATAACT
This sequence comes from Gastrolobium villosum, assembly GCA_032173675.1. Classification (NCBI taxonomy): domain Eukaryota; kingdom Viridiplantae; phylum Streptophyta; class Magnoliopsida; order Fabales; family Fabaceae; genus Gastrolobium; species Gastrolobium villosum. The sequence goes on along the minus strand of JAVKPL010005954.1, from coordinate 24,939 downwards.
TGATTTAAACCTTATTTCATGGAAGCCACATGTGCATTGTAGCATGATCTTTAGGCTGCATAATTTCCTCATTTTGGGCGCACATGGGAGGGGCTGGATGCAGATTTTTTTTTATGACACAAGACTGCATAACTTGTTGACTTGGATAACCACTTTCACTCTCCATCATGAGACTGTTTTGTGCAGATTTTTGGGCAAGCTTTTGCAGCCCATCATGAGTCAAAACCTGCCTTGTTTTCACATGCATCATAAGAGGATTTGTTGCTGCATTTTCATCATTTTGTGCAGCTCCAAAATCTGAATTTGGGCTGTCACAAAACTGCACTCTGGTCACACTTCTTTCCCCCTCATCATTGCGCACCAAGGCTGCTTCTTTGCAGATTTTTGGGCTGCCACTTGGTTGTTTTACTTGTTGACTTAGCCAAGCTCTTGCATGTGCACTTGACACTTCCTTTCCACTCCATTTTTGCGCACAAATTGGTCAATGATGCAGAAGTTTTTCTGACTTAGGACAGCCCCAAAATTGAGTATTTAGACTGCCACAAATCAGAGTTAATGATGCATCCTTTCCCACTCAACCTTGTGTGCGCATGGCTTGGTCTTTGGTGTGAAAATTCTGACTTGTATCACCAACTCAGATCTGAACATATCACTCCTCCATCCTTGCATGTAAGTAGAGTAATTTAGAAGCCAACACCTTGCTTGTACAGCCCTTGTATGCAGCCCCACTCCCCCAAGTAATCAGATTTTTCCATGATGATAAATCATAGCAACTCCTCTCCTCTCTCCCTTTAAATTTGCGCACAAGAGGGGCTGCCCCCATTCACTTGTGCAGCAAATTCTCCTCCTCCTCCTCACTCCCTCTAGCCACACCAACAAGCCACCTTGGAGCAAGAAGACTTTGTCAAGCCAACTCCCCCTCTCCTTCACCTCAACCATACACCAAGCTAGTGCTAGCCTTGTTCCTCACCTTGCTTGCGCATAGGACCTCCTAGGAAGAGAGGACTTGTTGTGAAGTAGAGCTAGAAGGGTGTAGTGAAGTGTGTGCTACAAGAGGTAGGCCTTGAACCTTGAATTCCTTCTTAGTGTAGCCATGTATGAATGCTTGAATGTCTTCTTGTATTTGTGTTACTTTGGATCCTTGGTTGAGCATGATAAAAGTATAAGAATGGAGTCATTTCATGATGAATTGTATGCATAAAAACCTCTTGGTTATGTTCGAACTCATGCCACTGTTTCCTCGTGTGATTATGCCACTGTTTTGTGTGATTATGCCACTGTTTTGATATGTGCCACTGTTTTGATGATGTAATGCCACTGTTTCGGTCCCTCAAAATCACATTTTGTGCCACTGTTTCTGCACTTAAAAGCCACTGTTTCTGCACATTTTAAGCCACTGTTTCTGCACATGTTATGCCACTGTTTCTGCACTTAAAAGCCACTGTTTCTGCACATTTTTCTGCCACTGTTTCTGCACATGTTATGCCACTGTTTCTGCACTTAAAAGCCACTGTTTCTGCACATTTTAAGCCACTGTTTCTGCACATAAATGCCACTGTTTCTGCACTTAAAGGCCACTGTTTTAGCCATGAAATGCCACTGTTTCTGCACAAATGCCACTGTTTTAGTGCATAAATGCCACTGTTTCAATGCCAAAATGCCACTGTGTTTTGCATGCCACTGTTTTAATGCTCAAAATGTACCATGCCACTGTTTTATGCATAAATGCCACTGTTTCCATGCATAAAAATGCCACTGTTTTAGTCATTCAAAGTGCCACTGTTTCTGTTTTAAAAATGCCACTGTTTCTGTTTTAATAAACGCCACTGTTTCTGTTTTAAATAACGTTTTACTCCTCAAAGGCCACTGTTTTATACATAAAAATGCCACTGTTTTACTCCTCAAAGCCACTGTTTTATACATAAAAAACTGTTTTACTCGTCCACTGTTTTGCTGCATAAAATGCCACTGTTTTAGTGCTGTATGCCACTGTTTGTATGTATAAAATGCCACTGTTTTGCTGCAAATGCCACTGTTTCTGTTTTTAAAACACTGCTGTATGCTCACTGTTTTGCTGCTGTAAATGCTCACTGTTTTGCTGCTGTAAACACTGCTGTATGCTCACTGTTTTGCTGCTGTATGCTCACTGTTTTGCTGCTGTATGTTCACTGTTTTGGCTGCTGTTTTGCTGCTGTATGCTCACTGTTTTGCTGCTGTAAATGCTCACTGTTTTGGCTGCTGTAAGCCACTGCTGTATGCTCTCTGTTCTGCTGTAAATAGCCACTGTAAATGATTAGTTTTAATTGATTTAGGTGCGCTTAAGAAGTGAGAATATTTCGCTGCCGTTGGTAATTTTTAAGGAAAGCTAAGGTAAGTGTCAGGCGATGATGCCTAATGTAACTATTGACTATTGGTATAGAATTGTGACATGATGCTCCATATGCCGTAAAAATGTTATGTTCCATTATAATGAAAGGAAACTGCCAAAAATGTGCCGTGATGGCTATGAGGTAAAGACGTTATGTGGCAGCATAACGCATATGAAAGGTATATAAGCATGCATCCTACATCATACCGCATTTTTACGCCTTGTGTGTGAAAGCATAGCATGACATGCATGTAACAAGATCATATAGGCCTTGTTTTAGAATAGTTATGTACAGGACCATGTGTTTGAGCAAGCATCATGTAGGCATCCCCAAGGTACCGGGGTATGGGACACTTGGCATCAGTCCGCATAGGCCCACAGATGGAATCCACATGGAGCTCAGGTGCCAAGGGTATTTTGATTCCACTGTGAAGTGCGCGCACGACGGTGCTAAAAGCGCAAAGGAAAGGCGTTATATACGCAATATATGAATATGATAAAAAGGAAAAGGAACAAGGATATGTTGAAGTGACTGTTTATGATTTTGTGCCTAGTTAATATTGTTATATTACTGGTTTTATTGCCACACTACTGGGATTATTCTCACCCCTTCGGGGCTGCTATTTTCCTAAATGGCAGGAGGACATAAAAGCACTTGAAGACATGATGTTTGCTGTTGATTGCTGATGCGTGGATTACCATTGTTGCTGTTTGTTTAAACTGGATAACTGTAATGATTAATGTTTTGGTACTTTTGGATGACTGTAGTCTTCATCATGTTTATGTTAGCTTGAACTTTTACGAACAGCAGCTATTTTGGAAAACCTTTATGAAAAGAATTTAAGTGTTGAAAATTTTTATACGGATTTGTATACTGCTTTGTTAGCTCATGTGACGTTAACGACTCTAATTCCGCTTAGCAAACGACTCTCTTGGATGCATACAAGGGAGGGCGTTACACTAATTGGTATCAGAGCAGTTTGGTCCATGGATTTGCTTGTGTTTGATTGAATTGATTGCTGTTTGTGTTTATCTGCTGAGTGACTGTCTAAATGTGCTATAGTTAAGTATATATTAGCTAGGGTAGTTAGGTTGTTTAGACTGTTCTGTGATAAGACACGGATGCATAGCTAACTTGTCCGAATTGAACTCGAGTACCTACTTGGGACTGCTGCCATGAATAACTTGCGGTGAGCCTGATCAACTCATTTCCTGGTATTGTGAGTGCAGAATCATGGCGGGTGGTCGCGGTTCAACTCGGGGAAGGACTGGCGATGCAGAAGAGGATCTTATCACCACCATTGGAGGACTGGCCACGTTCATCCAGAACATGAGCCAAGAATGGCGCGACCATAGACAACAGAATCAGAACCAACCCCCACTGCATGAAAATGCAGAAGAAATTGCCCGTCGGAGGTTGAAAGACTTCCGCAATTTCCAACCACCTACTTTTGAGGGTGAAGACAACCCTGAGGCTGCAGCAAGGTGGCTGCAGATGATTGAACATATTTTCGAACGCATGGCGTGCCCGGAAGCGCAGAAGACTGATTACGCGTCGTATCAGCTGGTGGGAGAAGCTTTAACATGGTGGACTGGCGCGAGGGCTCTGCTGAGAGCTCAGGACGTGGAGCTGACATGGGCCGTATTCAGACAAGTGTTTCTGGATAAGTATTTTCCTAAGGCAATGCGAAGGATGAAGCACACGGAACTGCTGTCGCTCAGGCAGGGTAACATGACGGTTAATGAGTATATTACAAAGTTTGGGCAGCTGATCGAGTACGCCAACTTTGATCGGAACATCTACGATGAAGAATGGCAAGTGGAGAAGTTCGAGAGCGGATTACATCCGGAAATTCGCAAGCTTATCTTGACGACGGCTAATCGTACACTTCCAGAACTCATCAACCAGAGTCGTCAGGCAGAAGGAATCATTCTGGAGGCCAAGAACTTGAACAAGCCACCACCACATTTCCACGGGGGAAATCGAGCAGGCAGATTCTTCAGGGCGGCACCTGGTAGGGGTCGAGGCAGAGGTACGCCGTTGCAGGCGCGGCCTGGAAATTTTAAGAGGAACTTTACGGTGGGCCAATCGTCGACGGGACGTCAGGGTGCGACTGCTTGTACTACGTGTGGAAAGAATCACTTTGGAGTCTGTCGCAAGAACAACAATGCATGCTTCAGATGCGGTCAGCCAGGTCACTTTGCTTACAAATGCCCCCAGAACGCTGATCAACAGCCTCCGCAAGCTCGGGTATTCACTTTGGATGCAAATGAAGCGCAGAAGTTTCCCAACCTGATCAAAGGTAATGTCACTCTGAATGGTCACCCAATTTCTGTTATCTTTGATTCTGGAGCGTCTGGTTCTTTTATGGCAAAGCATACTGCATTGAGAATAGGCATCACCCCAACCCCGTTACCTTATGAGTTACACATCAGCACACCTACGGGAGGATCGTGCACAGCCTCGGAGATCTGCAGAGGTGTTACCTTGCAGTATGAAGGGAACACGTATACAGTTAATTTGGTGGTCCTGCCGGTATTCAACTTCGATGTGATTATCGGTATGGACTGGTTGACGGAAAACGGGATAACTTTGGACTGTCGAGCAGGGAAAGTCATTGTTCCTGCAAAGGATGGTAATTTTCAACCTTTCTCTTTCATTTCCTTATTGCAAGTTTGAAAAGAGCTCCGCAAGGGAGCAGCAGGGTATCTTTTGTCGATCGAGGCTGAGACCTCGATTGACAATCAAATTCAGGATGTACCGGTAGTTAGAGAATTCGAGGAGGTATTCCCGGATGAAATACCTCGATTGCCTCCTCATAGGGAAATAGAATTTTCGATCGAACTTGTTCCTGGAGTTGGACCGATCTCCATTGCCCCGTATCGCATGGCACCTTTGGAACTGCGCGAGTTGAAGAAGCAGATAGAAGAACTTTTGGCTAAGGAATTCATCAGACCGAGTACTTCTCCATGGGGTGCTCCAGCCATCTTGATTAAGAAGAAGGATGGAAGTTTACGTCTGTGCGTAGATTACCGCCAGCTGAACAAAGTAACGGTGAAGAATAAGTATCCGCTACCGAGGATCGACGATTTGATGGACCAGCTGAGAGGAGCCAGAGTCTTTTCTAAGATAGATTTACGATCGGGATACCATCAGATCCGGGTCAAACCGGAGGATATTCCGAAAACCGCTTTTAGGACTCGTTATGGGCACTACGAGTATCAGGTGATCCCATTCGGACTTACGAATGCTCCAGCGGTATTCATGGACTACATGAACCGCATCTTCCGCCCGTTTCTTGATCAGTTCGTAATTGTGTTTATCGACGATATCCTGATTTACTCAGCTAATGAAGAGCTGCACGCGGAACATCTGAGGATTGTCTTGCAAATCTTGAAGGAGAAGCAGTTGTACGCGAAATGGTCAAAGTGCGAGTTTTGGCTTAAAGAGGTCCAGTTTCTGGGCCATGTCATTTCATCAGAAGGTATCGCGGTGGACCCCAGCAAGGTTGAAGCTGTTATGAATTGGGAACGACCCAAGTCTGTCACTGAAGTAAGAAGTTTCTTAGGCCTGGCTGGGTATTATCGAAGGTTTATCCAGAATTTCTCTCAGATAGTGCAACCTCTTACTCGTCTCACTCGGAAGGATAAGCCTTTTGAGTGGACTGAAGCCTGTGAAGAATGTTTCTTGGAGCTAAAGAGCAGATTGACGAGTGCTCCCGTACTCACGATTCCGGATCCTACTCGAAAGTTCGAAGTTTACTGCGATGCGTCGCTGAAAGGACTTGGATGCGTGTTGATGCAAGATCGTATGGCGGTAGCTTATGCATCTCGACAACTGAAGCCTCACGAAGAAAATTATCCTACGCACGATTTGGAGTTAGCAGCTATAGTGTTCGCACTTAAAATCTGGAGGCACCACTTGTATGGTTCGCAGTTTGACGTGTTCAGCGATCATAAGAGTTTGAAGTACTTGTTCGACCAGAAGGAGCTGAATATGCGGCAACGGCGGTGGATGGAATTTCTGAAGGACTACGATTTTGAACTTAAATACCACCCAGGAAAGGCGAACGTGGTAGCTGACGCCCTGAGCAGGAAGACTCTACACACTGCAACTCTGATGATGGAAGAATTGAAGTTGTTTGAGGCCTTTCGAGACTTGAACTTATCGGTAGACGAGAGAGAGAACAGCATAAGATTGTGAAATATAAAGGTGGAGAATGAATTGATCAGTAGAATTAAGGAGGCCCAGAAAGATGAAGAGTTAGTCCGTGATTTGGTTGGCAACCAAGATGTTGTAAAGGATGAGAATGATGTTTGGAGATTTCAAGGACGGCTGGTTGTGCCGAATGAAGTGTTGAAGCAAGAAGTTTTACAGGAGGCTCACAAGGGTAAGTACGCAGTTCATCCTGGATCCACGAAGATGTACCATGACTTGAAGACCTCGTTTTGGTGGCCGGGTATGAAGCGTGATATTGCGGAGTATGTATCTCGATGCTTAACTTGTCAGAAGGTGAAGTATGAACATCAGAGACCGTCGGGACTCCTTCAACCTTTGGAGATTCCCGAATGGAAGTGGGATAGTATTTCGATGGATTTTGTAGTTGGACTTCCTCGGACGCGAGAAGGATATGACTCTATCTGGGTGATTGTCGATCGTTTAACGAAGTCAGCTCATTTCTTGCGTGTTAGAACCACTTATGATACAGAAAGGCTTGCTAGAATCTATCTGCAGGAGATTGTGAAGCTGCACGGTGTTCCTACGAGTATTGTCAGTGATCGTGATCCCAAGTTTACATCTAAGTTTTGGGAATCCTTTCAAAGAGCGTTAGGGACCCAACTGAGGTTGAGTACTGCTTATCATCCGCAGACCGATGGCCAGACGGAACGCACCATTCAAGCATTAGAGGACATGTTACGAGCATGTGTTTTGGAGTTAGGAGGCAGCTGGGATAGTTATCTTTCTTTGATTGAGTTCGCTTACAACAACAGTTACCACTCCAGCATTCAGATGGCACCGTATGAAGCTTTGTATGGGAGAAAGTGCAGATCCCCTTTATGTTGGACGGAAGTGGGTGAGCGAAGTATGTTAGGACCCGATCTAATTCAAGAAACATCCGAACAAGTAAAGAAGATTCGGGAGAATATGCAGAGGGCTCAGGCCAGACAGAAGAGTTATTACGACAAGCGTCATAAGCCTCTATCTTTCGAAGTCGGAGATCATGTATTTTTGAGAATCACTCCTACATCGGGACTCGGAAGGAGAATGGGAGTAAAGAAGTTAAGTCCACGGTACTTAGGACCGTATCTGATTATGGACCGGATTGGAGAATCCGCATACCGGTTGGCTTTGCCACCCAATTTGTCAGGAATTCACAATGTAATTCATGTGTCACAGCTACGGAGGTATCTCTCTGATCCATCTCACGTATTACAGCCGGAAGAAGTGGAACTCAAGGAAAATCTGACTTATCAAGTGCAACCATTCCAAATTCTTGAAAGATCCGTCAAGCGACTCCGTTCTAAAGAGATTCCGTTGGTGAAAGTATTGTGGAACAACAGATCGGCAGCTGAAGCCACTTGGGAACGCGAGGACGACGTTCAGAAACGCTATCCAGAACTGTTTAGCTCTTAAGTAAGTTTAATTTTGCGGACAAAATTCCTATTTGGTGGGGAGAGTGTAACATCCCGCATAATTAGTAGAATACCTAAGTACTATATGCTATATGTACATGTGTAGAATTCGGATGTATGGTTTATGTGTTATGTGTTATGGCTTGTGAATTGTTTGATTTTTATTCCTTGGATAAGACTAAGGTAATTAATTAAATTAAATCCTAGGAGGGTGTATATGTAGGCATATGAATTTATTAAAATCATGTGAGTAATGTGAGTATGTGTGTTTGGATGTGGGCTAGTGTGTGTGTGTGGACTTGTTGCTTTTGGACTTGTGTGAATGGATCCTTTTGTGTGTATGGCCAATGGCCCAAGGATGGCTCTTGGATCAAGCTATTTCAGCCCAAAGTTATAACCATTCTCATTTCCCCTAAGCCTTGCCCAATTAGGGTGTCTTGTGCATCAAGGAACAACCACTTGGCTTAATGTTTTTCCTTCTCATTTTGCGCACAAGTAAGGGTAATTTAGGACCTTGAAATCTGCCATTTTACCTTGTTAAAACCGCCACCTCACCTTGCTTAAGCATAACTTGATTTAAACCTTATTTCATGGAAGCCACATGTGCATTGTAGCATGATCTTTAGGCTGCATAATTTCCTCATTTTGGGCGCACATGGGAGGGGCTGGATGCAGATTTTTTTTTATGACACAAGACTGCATAACTTGTTGACTTGGATAACCACTTTCACTCTCCATCATGAGACTGTTTTGTGCAGATTTTTGGGCAAGCTTTTGCAGCCCATCATGAGTCAAAACCTGCCTTGTTTTCACATGCATCATAAGAGGATTTGTTGCTGCATTTTCATCATTTTGTGCAGCTCCAAAATCTGAATTTGGGCTGTCACAAAACTGCACTCTGGTCACACTTCTTTCCCCCTCATCATTGCGCACCAAGGTTGCTTCTTTGCAGATTTTTGGGCTGCCACTTGGTTGTTTTACTTGTTGACTTAGCCAAGCTCTTGCATGTGCACTTGACACTTCCTTTCCACTCCATTTTTGCGCACAAATTGGTCAATGATGCAGAAGTTTTTCTGACTTAGGACAGCCCCAAAATTGAGTATTTAGACTGCCACAAATCAGAGTTAATGATGCATCCTTTCCCACTCAACCTTGTGTGCGCATGGCTTGGTCTTTGGTGTGAAAATTCTGACTTGTATCACCAACTCAGATCTGAACATATCACTCCTCCATCCTTGCATGTAAGTAGAGTAATTTAGAAGCCAACACCTTGCTTGTACAGCCCTTGTATGCAGCCCCACTCCCCCAAGTAATCAGATTTTTCCATTATGATAAATCATAGCAACTCCTCTCCTCTCTCCCTTTAAATTTGCGCACAAGAGGGGCTGCCCCCATTCACTTGTGCAGCAAATTCTCCTCCTCCTCCTCACTCCCTCTAGCCACACCAACAAGCCACCTTGGAGCAAGAAGACTTTGTCAAGCCAACTCCCCCTCTCCTTCACCTCAACCATACACCAAGCTAGTGCTAGCCTTGTTCCTCACCTTGCTTGCGCATAGGACCTCCTAGGAAGAGAGGACTTGTTGTGAAGTAGAGCTAGAAGGGTGTAGTGAAGTGTGTGCTACAAGAGGTAGGCCTTGAACCTTGAATTCCTTCTTAGTGTAGCCATGTATGAATGCTTGAATGTCTTCTTGTATTTGTGTTACTTTGGATCCTTGGTTGAGCATGATAAAAGTATAAGAATGGAGTCATTTCATGATGAATTGTATGCATAAAAACCTCTTGGTTATGTTCGAACTCATGCCACTGTTTCCTCGTGTGATTATGCCACTGTTTTGAAGAGATATGTGCCACTGTTTTGATGATGTAATGCCACTGTTTCGGTTCCTCTAAATCACATTAAAATGCCACTGTTTTGAAGATGTATGCCACTGTTTCGGTTCATCAATATCACCATTATAGGTCACTGTTTCTGCACAATAAAAGCCACTGTTTCTGCACAAAATAAGCCACTGTTTCTGCACAATAAAAGCCACTGTTTCTGCACAAAAAAGCCACTGTTTCTGCACATAAAAGCCACTGTTTCTGCACATGTATGTCACTGTTTTAGTGCCCTTAAGCCACTGTTTTCATGCATGTAATACCACTGTTTTTACTCATAAAATGCCACTGTTTTAGCCACTGTTTTAGCAATGCCACTGTTTTAGTCATGAAATGCCACTGTTTCCATGCTTGAAATGCCACTGTTTTAGTCCATAATATGCCACTGATTCAATGTCCAAAAACCATGATTTATGCTACTGTTTTAATGCTAAAAATGTACCATTTATGCCACTGTTTTGATGCATAAACATCACTACTCATGCCACTGTTTTGGAAGTTCAAAGTGCCACTGTTTCTGTTTTAAAAATGCCACTGTTTCTGTTTTAAAAACGCCACTGTTTCTGTTTTGAAAACGTTTAAAACGTCACTGTTTTGCTGCTGTATGTCCACTGTTTTGGCTGCTGTAAACACTGCTGTATGCTCACTGTTTTGCTGCTGTATGTTCACTGTTTTGGCTGCTGTAAACACTGCTGTATGCTCACTGTTTTGCTGCTGTATGCTCACTGTTTTGCTGCTGTATGTCCACTGTTTTGGCTGCTGTAAACACTGCTGTATGCTCACTGTTTTGCTGCTGTATGCTCACTGTTTTGCTGCTGTATGTCCACTGTTTTGGCTGCTGTAAACACTGCTGTATGCTCACTGTTTTGCTGCTGTATGCTCACTGCTGCTGTAAGCCACTGCTGTATGCTCTCTGTTCTGCTGTAAATAGCCACTGTAAATGATTAGTTTTAATTGATTTAGGTGTGCTTAAGAAGTGAGAATATTTCGCTGCCGTTGGTAATTTTTAAGGAAAGCTAAGGTAAGTGTCAGGCGATGATGCCTAATGTAACTATTGGCTATTGGTATAGAATTGTGACATGATGCTCCATATGCCGTAAAAATGTTATGTTCCATTATACTGAAAGGAAACTGCCAAAAATGTGCCGTGATGGCTATGAGGTAAAGACGTTATGTGGCAGCATAACGCATATGAAAGGTATATAAGCATGCATCCTACATCATACCGCATTTTTACGCCTTGTGTGTGAAAGCATAGCATGACATGCATGTAACAAGATCATATAGGCCTTGTTTTAGAATAGTTATGTACAGGACCATGTGTTTGAGCAAGCATCATGTAGGCATCCCCAAGGTACCGGGGTATGGGACACTTGGCATCAGTCCGCATAGGCCCACAGATGGAATCCACATGGAGCTCAGGTGCCAAGGGTATTTTGATTCCACTGTGAAGTGCGCGCACGACGGTGCTAAAAGCGCAAAGGAAAGGCGTTATATACGCAATATATGAATATGATAAAAAGGAAAAGGAACAAGGATATGTTGAAGTGACTGTTTATGATTTTGTGCCTAGTTAATATTGTTATATTACTGGTTTTATTGCCACACTACTGGGATTATTCTCACCCCTTCGGGGCTGCTATTTTCCTAAATGGCAGGAGGACATAAAAGCACTTGAAGACATGATGTTTGCTGTTGATTGCTGATGCGTGGATTACCATTGTTGCTGTTTGTTTAAACTGGATAACTGTAATGATTAATGTTTTGGTACTTTTGGATGACTGTAGTCTTCATCATGTTTATGTTAGCTTGAACTTTTACGAAAAGCAGCTATTTTGGAAAACCTTTATGAAAAGAATTTAAGTGTTGAAAATTTTTATACGGATTTGTATACTGCTTTGTTAGCTGTGACGTTAACGCAAACGACTCTCTATGCATTTACAAAATCCCACTACATTCTCCTTGGAAAATGTTTGGCACATGCATCTATATATATTGTTAAACATTTTAAAATTGTAAAATATGAAACAAATAAAAAAAATGTTTTAAAACATTCATGTAAGATTTTAATGATGATTTCTAAATTTGAATTAAGAGGCTTTTTTCAAATTTCAAATTCAAACTAATCATGATTTCTACATTGGAAAGATCAGCTTTTTTAAAACAAGTTATGATTTCGATTTAAAATTTTAAAATATGATTTCAATTTCGTTTTTGAAATTTCATTTTTTACATATTTCAAAAAAATGTGGTAAAAGTAAAAAGAAAATATAAACACAAATTTTATAAATTTGGACTGTGTTATTACAACGCGTGCATCATTTTTTTTATTTTGGTATAGGCATCATTATATATATGTATATATATAGATATATATATATATATATATAAGATAAGATCAACTTACATCATTGTAATCACGTATCTCTGGTGGAAAAAATAGTATTTTTTTATCTCTGGAAATCATCTATAATCAAAGTAAATCACATAGAACCAAAAAGTAAAGATATAGTAACAAAAGATTTCTTGGATTAAATCTTGGATGACAGAGTTAACCCAAAAAGGAAAAAAAACAAATTGGGTTTGTCCAAAAATTAATTTGTACAATCATTGAATACTAATACAAAGAAAACTGAATTTTTATAAATAGCGAAGAGAAGACCTGAAAAAAGCGAGGGAGAGGAACACTAATAGCAGCCATCGAGCTATACACAGAAGGCAAAACTCAATATATAAATCAGCAACCAATTTTTTTTTAGTTTTTTATTTTTATTTTTAAAAAGAGAGAGGGCGCTATAACTGAAGCTTCGAAGATTTCTGTGCAAATTCGGAAGCAGCAAGTGAGGTTCGAGATTTCTGTGCAAATTCTTGCGCTGAGGTCATAGTTCAATCAATGCGTAATAACCCCATTTGTTTTTTTTTTTGGATATACCCAAGGGTTTCCCCACCCCACATAGGATGGGACTAATCTCATTCGCGAATTGAGAGGGCAAGGGTTTCTCCGCTACCCACAAAGTGTGTTTACCAGGATTCGAACTCAAGCCCTTTAGACTCACAGGCCGAACCCCTTTGTTTTTTTTTTACACACTTCCAAGCCTTAAGTTTTTGTTTTCTGTTGGAGATTTTATGTAACGGTATATTAACTATGTAACGGTATATTAGCTGTGTAACGGTATATTAGCTGTGTAACGGTATATTAGCTATGTAACGGTATATTAACTATGTAACAATATATTAACTATGTAACGGTATATTACTGTTACATAGTTAATATACCGTTACATAGTTAATATACCGTTACATAGTTAATATACCGTTACATAGTTAATATACCGTTATGTAATTAATATACCGTTACATACAATCTCAAACATCTTCATTGTGCATCATAAATGTTGTCATTGAATTTTTCAATTATGATGAAAAATGGAAAATTAAGAGTTAACCGTTTTTTAGCAGTTTTGTTTTTATGGCTGGAGGTTTCTACTGTTTCTATTTTATGGCTATTAAAACACAACAAGGGCATTTTCGGAAGACTCGAGGCACCATGTGGATATATAAAGGGGTCCTCTCCACCATTCCAATGGGACTCCACACAATTCAGAATTCCACTCCATTCAGATTTCTTCTAGTTTTATGTTTTATTTTTCGAGATCAGTCATGACTATGGTTGGCTAGATCTCTTTTTATTGTGGTGAGGGTCAAAGTTTGGGTCAAAGTCAAATTGAGGTTGCAGGTGGGTGGGTCATTTTCTGATTTATTGGGCGGTATATAAATATCTATCTGTTGAGAAATGAAACCCCAGCGGAGCTCAAGAATTGATTTGGGTGAATTAAAAGCACAAATTGTAAATAAGATTGGAGATGATAAATCAAAGATGTATTTTAGTTACTTGGACATGTATTTCATTAAGAAGCTGAGCAAGACTGAATTTGTTAAGTTGTTATGGGGTACTGGGGAGGGAGAATATTTCATTACACAACTATTTGCTAAAATCAATTTTGAAGAATGCCTGCCAACGCCAATGCCAAGCCAAGACCACACCACCAATCTGTCCTCCAAAATCAGGAGCTTATGTCACTAATGTATCTCTTGGTAGAGAAGATGGACACGAACAGAGTGTTGCCAAAATCCAACACCAAATTGCATCATCCATTTTGTTAAATGGGGTTTCCCCACGTAAGTTAAGGTCTCGAAAGCGTGATCGGAAGCTTAAATATAGACCAAGCCCTCTTGGACCAAATGGGAAAGTTGATTCTGTTGCACATCAATCCACAGCTTCAGAAGATGGTGGTAGTAAGGTTGAACTGGAGAATGGAACTATTACTCCATGTGAAGATTATCAGAGACAGAGACCACATCTTCAAGCAGTTGTTGACCACATCTCCAAAGTAATTCTTTCCACATGTAGCACAAACAGTCGCACCCTGCCGTCCAGTCGACGATTGACCCACAGTGTTGCTTCTCTTAAAATTTCCAGGCCGCGCCTGCAACTGCGTACCTCTGCCTCGACCCCTACCAGGTGCCGTCCTAAAGAACCTGCCTGCTCGGTTTCCTCCGTGGAATTGCGTTGGTTGCTTATTCAGATTCTTGGCCTCGTTAATTATTCCTTCTGCCTGTCGACTCTGGTTGATGAGCTCCGGAAGTGTACGATTAGCCGTCGTCAAAATGAGCTTACGGATTTCCGGATGTAATCCGCTTTCGAACTTCTCCACCTGCCATTCCTCATCATAAATGTTCCGGTCAAAGTTGGCGTACTCGATCAGTTGCCCAAATTTTGCGATGTACTCATTAACCGTCATGTTATCCTGCCTAAGTGACAGCAGTTCAGTGTGCTTCATTCTTCTCATTGCTTTAGGAAAATACTTATCCAAGAATACTTGTCTGAATACGGCCCACGTCAGTTCAACGTTCTGAGCTCTCAGCAGAGCCCTCGCACCAGTCCACCATGTCAAAGCTTCTCCCATCAGCTGGTACGATGCGTAATCGGTCTTCTTCGCTTCCGGGCATGCCATGCGTTCGAATATGTGCTCGATCATCTGCAGCCACTTCGCTGCAGCCTCGGGGTTGTCTTCACCCTCAAAGGTAGGTGGCTGGAAGTTGCGGAAGTCTTTCAACCTCCGACGGGCAATTTCTTCTGCATTGTCATGCAGTGGGGGTTGGTTCGGATTCTGTTGCCTATGGTCGCGCCATTCTTGGCTCATATTCTGAATGAATGTTGCCAGTCCCCCAATGGTAGTGATAAGATCTTCTTCCGCATCGCCAGACCTTCCCCGAGTTGAACCGCGACCACCTGCCATGATTCTGCACTCACAATATCAGGAAATGAGTTGATCAGGCTCACCGCAAGTTATTTATGGCAGCAGTCCCAAGTAGGTACTCGCGTTCAATTCGGACAAGTTAACTATGCATCCGTGTCTTATCACAGAACGGTCTTAACAATCTAACTACCCTAGTTAATATATACTCAAACAATTAAACTATAGCACATTTAGACAGTCAATCAGCAGATAAACACAATCAACAATCAATTCAATCAATCACAAGCAAATCCATGGACCAAACTGCTCTGATACCAATTAGTGTAACGCCCTCCCTTGTATGCATCCAAGAGAGTCGTTTGCTAAGCGGAATTAGAGTCTTTAACGTCACATAAGCTAGCAGAGATTCTTATTCTAAATTCAAATCCGAAGAACGTTTCAAAAATCCTTATCACTTCTGTTTGGACGATAAAAAATATTTCAAGTAATTTAGAAAGAGCACGTTGGGGGCTTCGCGTGCATATAAAATAATAGTAAATCGGAGTTCGTTTGCTCATAAAAGCACCACCCGTAAGGTGCACTGTAAAAATTTCAGCACTTAAGTCTTTCAAAGTTCCTTTCACAAACGATTTCCAAAACAGCCGCTGTTCATAAAAGTTCAAGGTAAAATAGAGATAATAAAGTCTACAGTCATCCAAGAGTACCAAAATATTAAGCATTACAGTCCTCCAATCAATCAAACAGCAACAGTACAAGTCCAATCATCAGCAAGCAACAGCAAACATCATGTCTTCAAATGCTTTTACGTCCTCCTGCCATTTAGGAAAATAGCAGCCCCGAAGGGGTGAGAATAATCCCAGTAGTGTGGGAACAAAACCAATAATATAACAGTATTAACTAGGCACAAAATCATAAACAGTCACTTCAACATATCCTTGTTCCTTTTCCTTTTTCCTTTTCATCATATTCATGTATATTGCGCATATAACGCCTTTACTTTTCATCACATTCATATATATTGCGTATATAACGCCTTTCCTTTGCGCTTTTAGCACCGTCGTGCGCGCACTTCACAGTGGAATCAATATACCTGGCACCTGAGCTCCCTGTGGATTCCAACTGTGGGCCTATGCGGACTGATGCCAAGTGTCCCATACCCTGGTACCTTAGGGATGCCTATATGATGCTTGCTCAAACACATGGTCCTGTATATAACTATTCTAAAAAGCAAGGCCTATATGATCTTGGTACATGCATGCCATGCTATGCTTTCACACACAAAACGTACAAAAATGCGGTATGATGTAAGGTGCATGCTTATATACTTTTTATATAGCCATCACGGCTCATATACTTGTCATATACGTTATGCTGCCACATAACCACTTTACCTCATAATCATATGGCCATCACGGCACATTTCCATAGCCATCACGGCACATTTTGGCAGTTTTCTTTCATCATAAGGAACATAATACTTTTACGGAATATGGAGCATCATGTCACAACTTTATACCAGTAGTCAATAGTCACATTAGGTAATATCGCCTGACACTTACCTTGTGTGCCTTAAACAATACCAAACAGCAGCGAAGTATTTCACTTCTAAAGCGCACCTAAATCAATTACAACCAATCATTTACAGCGGCGATTTACAGCAGAAACAGTGAGCATACAGCAGCGTTTTACAGTGGAAAACAGTGAGCATACAGCAGTGTTTTACAGCAGAAAAACAGTGAGCATACAACAGCGTTTTACAGCAGAAAAACAGTGACGTTTGTGCTTAAAACAGTGAGCAGAAAACAGTGAGTTGTTCTTTAAAACAGTGGGCAGAAACAGTGACGTTTTACTTAAAAACAGTGGACAGAAACAGTGACGTTTTACTTAAAAACAGTGGACAGAAACAGTGACGTTTTACAGCAGAGAAACAGTAGCACCTTACAGCAGAAACAATGACCATTTTCAAACAGAAACAGTGGCATTTTGGACATCAACAGTGGCAGAAACAGTGGCATCAAACAGTGGCAGAAACAGTGGCATTTTAACGTTACAACAGTGACATAATCAGTGGCTTTTGAGCATCAAAACAGTGGCATGAATGGTAGTATTTGAACATCAAAACAGTGGCATAACTAGTAGTGTTTGAATATTAAAACAGTGGCAATAGTAGTGATTTGTGAACATTAAAACAGTGGCATAAATAGTGATTTTTGAGCATTAAAACAGTGGCATAAAGAGGAGTGTTTGAACATCAAGATGGTGATCATTTTATGCAGAAACAGTGGCACATTAAGTACTAAAACAGTGAGCATTTTTGTGCAGAAACAGTGGCATGTGAGGCACTAAAACAGTGAGCATTTTATGCAGAAACAGTGGCATGTTATTCCTCAAAACAGTGGCACTTTTATACAAAACAGTGGCATCAAAATGGTGCTCTTGTCAAACCGAAACAGTGGCCTATTCATCCTCAAACAGTGGCACATTCATAGAGAAACAGTGGCATATATATCCTCAAAACAGTGGCATATTCATACAAAAACAGTGGCATTAACTTAAGCATAACCATGAGACTTTCATTCCATAACTTAAGCATACAAATCATCACGAAATAGCTCCATCCTTATACTTTAACCATGCTCATTCTTGAATCCAAAACAAAACATAATCAAGGAAACATCTCATGCACACACATGGTTACACACAATGAAAGAGGTCTAAGTTCTAGGCTTACCTCTTGTAGCACACACTTCT
Organism: Gastrolobium villosum; assembly: GCA_032173675.1. Classification (NCBI taxonomy): domain Eukaryota; kingdom Viridiplantae; phylum Streptophyta; class Magnoliopsida; order Fabales; family Fabaceae; genus Gastrolobium; species Gastrolobium villosum. The sequence continues at coordinate 7,046 of JAVKPL010005954.1, read as the reverse complement.
TGGTCAAGGATCACACACCACACCTTCTAGCTTTACTACACAACAAGTCCACCCTTCCTAGGAGATGATCTATGCGCACTCAAAGGTGAGGAGGACACCTTTGGACAGCTTCCAAGGTTGAGGAACAAGGCTGAACAGTGAGGGGAAAAGAGAAGAAAGGTTGCACTTGCTTGGTGTCTTAGGCCACGGCTTTGAGAGAGTGAGGGAAGGTGAGTTAGTTTAGTCTTTCTTTCTTTCTCCAAGTGTGCTTGTATGTTCGGCTAGGAGAGTGAGGGAGTGAGGAAGGAACTTGGCTGCACTTGTGCAAAGTGAGGAAGCCCTCTTGTGCGCATAACTTAAAGGGAAAGTGGGGAGAGGTTGGAATGATGAGGCATCATGAAAATTTCTGATTTCTTGTGGGAGTGGGGCTGCACACTTGGTCAAAACAAGCAAGAGTTTGCTTCTAGGATACTCTATGCGCATGCAAGGATGTGGAGAGGAGAGGTTCAGATCTGATTGTGCTACCTAAGTCAGAAATTTTTAACACAAACAAGCAAGCCATGCGCACAAGGTGGAGTGGAAGGAGTTGGCAGATTTCTCCTCCACTCAAAGCACATGCAATCTGCCCAAAAATCCTTCTTTTGTTGCATGTGGAGGCAAGGGACAGATTTGGTTCATGATGGACTGCAAAAGCATGCAGAAATCTGCACATTTCAGGCTCATGATGGAAGGTGTAAGGTGGTTCTCCAAGTCAACAAGCAAGACAGATTTGTGTCATAAGGAAATCTGATTTAAGTTCTCTTCATGTGCGCCTATGGTGAGGAGTATGCAGCCCAAAATGATGCTAAGGAGTACATGTGTCTTCCATGCAATGAAGTTGAAGTCAAATGGTGCACATGCAAGGTGTGAGGTGGCGGTCATGCATGAGGAAAATTGGAAGATTTTCTAATGCTTATCCATTCTCTTTTGCGCATGAATGAGGAGGAAGGATGCATCTAGCCATGTGGATGTTCCTTGATATACAAGACAACCTAGTTGGACAAGGCTTAGGGGAGGTATGTGTGGGTTTAACTTTGGGCTGAATAGGATAGGTCCAAGGACCTCTTTGGGCCATCGGCCAACACCTCCAAGGATCCAACAAGACAAGTTTGAAGATGACAAGTCCACACACACTAGCCCACTTCCTAAGTCCTATAAACACAAAAGCCTTCTAACACACAATCAAATTACTCATATGATTTTAATAAAGGTTCACATGCCTACATATGTACTCTCCTATTTAATTTGAATACTTACCTTAGTCTCATCCAAGGATAAAGATCAAACAATTTGCAAGCCACCACACATAAACCAAAAATCCGAATTCTACACATGCATCTATATCATTATAACACTCATGTATTTTACTAATTATGTGGGATGTTACACTCTCCCTACCAAATAGGAATTTTGTCCGCAAAATAAACTTACTTAAGAGCTAAACAGTTCCGGATAGCGTTTCCAAATGTCGTCCTCGCGCTCCCAAGTGGCTTCAGCTGCCGATCGGTTGTTCCATAATACTTTCACCAAAGGAATCTCTTTGGAGCGGAGTCGCTTAACGGATCTTTCCAGAATTTGGAACGGTAGTACTTGATACGTCAGATCCTTTAATTCCACTTCAATCCTGTAACACGGGGATGGTAGTGACAGATATCTCCGTAGCTGCGACACATGATACATTGTGAATTCCTGACAGATTGGGTGGTAAAGCCAACCGGTATGCAGTACCAATCCGGTATAATTGCTTAACCGTGGAAGATCCATTCTCCTTCCGAGTCCCGATGTAGGTGTGATTCTCAAGAATACATGGTCTCCGACTTCGAAAGATAGGGGCTTATGACGCTTGTCGTAATAACTCTTCTGTCTGGCCTGAGCCCGTGCATATTTTCTCGAAGTTGTTTACTTGTTCATGTTTCTTGAATTAAGTCAGGTCCTAACATACTTCGCTCACCTACTTCAGTCCAACATAAAGGGGATCTGCATTTTCTCCCATACAGAGCTTCGTGCACCATCTGAATACTGGAGTGGTAACTGTTGTTGTAAGCAAATTCAATCAAAGAAAGGTAATTATCCCATGGTGCACTCCAGAACACATGCTCGCAACATGTCCTCTGCACCAATGGTGCGTTCTGTCTGTCCATCGGTCTGGGGATGGTAAGCAGTACACCAAGGCTAACCCATGGTGCACGACGAACTTAGATGGGTGCACCACGGACAATACTCTGTGCACCGCGGCTATCCCAGGGTGCACCACGGCTCATTCTGGGGCACCGCGGCTATCCCAGGGTGCACCACGGCTCATTCTGGTGCACCGTGGATAGCCAGTAGTCCACCACGCCTCATTTTTGTGCACCGCGGCTAGCCCATGGTGCACCTCGGCTCATTCTGGTGCACTGCGGCTCTTTCTGGTGCACCTGATGATAGACTACACTAAAAATTGACCCAAAAAAAATGCAGAAACACTATCAAATGGGTTTGAGGAACTCAAAAATCGTGGGAGCACCACACACAAACTCTTGGCTGATCAAAAGTCCATACTTAAATATATCCAACATCCCCTCCAAGTTTCATTGAATTTCATGGTGAATTTTTTCATTGATCTGAATATGCATGCCCCCCCTAACCTATAGGAACCTTGCCTTGTATGCAACTGCCAAGGCTTTGTGTGTGGTGCTCCCACGATTTTTGAGTTCCTCCAACTTATTTGATAGTGTTTCTGCATTTGTTTTGGTCAATTTTTAGTGTAGTCTATCATCGGGTGCACCGCGTCAGGCACCGGGTGCACCTCGTCCGGCACCAGGTCAAGCATCAGGCGCATCTCGTCAGGCACCGAGTCAAGCATAAGGTGCACCAGGCGCACCTCATGGGGCACCAAGTCAAGCATCCGGGGCATCTCGTCGGGCACCAGGTGCACAGCCCACCGCGGGTGTGGGAAGGGAGGCAGCTGCTCCCTCCTATAATAGCCTTACATGCAGTTGTGCACTATGAGCTAGCCACGGTGTTTAAGAACTTCATAGTTTACTGAGTAAACAGCATAATTTGAAAAGATTCTCTTACAACTTTGACTAGATTCTTTTAAATTTTCCCTCCTAAATAGTTATATTAAAATTTAAAATCCTCCCAACTATAATTTCTCAGCTGTAACACTGTCAGCAGCAAATTTAGATATTATGTGCCTAATAACAAAAAGTAAAATACTAGATTTATTTGACAATGTAGGCTAATTTCGTACAATTTGAACATGCGAAAAGGCAATCTATGCATACATTCAGTAAGGAGTGGTGTCTACAAAGAAAATCTCAACCAGCTCTGCGGGAGAAACATGAGATAAACTACATGAAACTAATGTTTATGAATTTTAATGCCTAGAAGATAACCCCAAACGAAGAAAAAACTTGAACAAGAAAGAAATACCTGAATCTACAATAAAAGACCTTAAGCAAAGCCATCTACTATCAATTTCGCTAAGGACTGAGCTCAATTGGGCCTCTGCATCACCTCTATAGTCATGGTTTCTTTTATAAAATTTAAAATTATAAAAGAAATTTCAGATTCTCAGTTACTCACTCCCAAAACGCTAATTCCCAATTCGATGAGAACGAGCAGCTTAGTGCCTATTAATCGATGGTGAACTTAGGGTTCATGAATCATGAGCTGAAGAGGAGAAGAAATGAAGAGTGAGACTATAGAGAAATAACTTAGACGGTGACGTTTTTAATCGGATTATTTTAAGGGTTTTAATTTTATTACGTCGTAGGAAAAGTGATTGTGTAATGTTATAGAGATTCGTTTTGCGTGCCATATTTTTTTCTTTTTTTTGTTTTAAAATGTGTGGGCCCCACAAAATGTTGTGTGTAGGAAAGTTTGTTGTGTTATGTTAAAGGAGGAAATGAAAACCCTTATTTTAAATAATAGATGTGGTTCAATTTTTCCAACCAATTTAGAATAAACCGGTTAATTTGAAAGTGGTTCAAGAAATTGATGCCAAAATTTAAAAGTCCAACATATGATTAGAAATTCATTTATTGTCAAAAAAATTAATTTGAACTGAAAGAGATGTGTAATTTACAGAGCTATATGGTGAATAAAAAAAAAACCACTCCCCGTTAAACTCGACTAGCGAGTGTGGGGTAGAGCTATATGGTGAATAAACAAGAAAAAAACACTTTAGGTATCGGAGAAATTTGGTGCCATGACGTGTTATTACTATTGAATTCAAAATCAATCCTCATATTCTAAAAATACATATAGAGCAACCCTTCGGCTCTTATGTCACAGTTCCTCAATCAATTCTAAAAACCAGTATTTGACCAGAGCTACGTGAGCTGATGATCAACAAGCATTGCCGGGCCATCAGAACCAGAAGAAACAGACCCAATCTTTGCTTAGGAAAAAAATTTCTTCATACATGTGTTATTCCTCAAAGGATCGCATAGAAATCTTCTCCAACAGTAGTGGCCAATCTTCTCCAAGTTGCTGGGGATTTAGCTCCATATCAACTTTAAAATCTTGCAAAGATGCCAAGAACTGTGGTCTGTGTTCAGGCTCAGGTTCTGCCAGCCCACCAGCACTCTGCACATGTAAATGATTTGCAGACCTAGCTCCCACTAAATCAACACAAGAACTGATCAACCGTTTTAAGTACACATCTAACGCATTATTCAACAGATTGACACATTCCATCGAAACACCTCCTCCAAGGTCCTGTGCTGTGGCAATCTGCTCCATGTGCCTTCTCAATGTATCTGTATCAAATGACTTACCATTGTCACAACACCTAACAAAATCACTAGTGCTACTCACCGGCAATGCTTTGCGGGCCCCACCAACACTTGCGGAGCAATAAGGAACCCCAAGTGGTGCTAGCAGGGAACTTCTAGAGAAACTGAAGCTATTTAACTGTTCTACCTCTACCTCTTCCCCATCTTCAACAATTGGTATTTCGGTTGGCCCTTTGCCATGTATTCTTGGTTTTTTTGGAGGTCTCAGAATAGCATCCCCATACCATTCTCAGCTTCAAGATGCTGTCTCTGTCTCTGATAATCTTCACATAGAGTAATAGTTCCATTCTCCATGTCAACCTTACTACCAATGTCTTCTGAAGCTATGGATTGATGAGCAACATAATCAACTTTCCCATTTGGAATTGACATTTCGGTTGGGCATTTTCCATTTATTCTTGGTCTTTTTGGAGGTCTCTGAATAGCATCATCCCCCATACCATTCTCGGGTAGCTCAACAACTGCTTGAAGATGTGGTCTCTGTCTCTGATAATCTTCACATGGAGCAATAGTTCCATTCTCCATGTCAGCCTTACTACACCGTCTTCTGAAGCTGTTGATTGATGAGCAATAGAATCAACTTTCCCATTTGGTCCAAGAGGGCTTGATCTATATTTAAGCTTCCGATCACGCTTTCGAGACCTTAACTTACGTGGGGAAACCCCATTGTTCATGTCCATCTTCTCTACCAACACCAAATTGCATCACCCTCTAATTGCACCTTTGCAGAACTCCATTTTCTAACAGAGCATAAAATGTAACTTGGCATTGTAAGAACTTTATTTATTATTTGGATTCTAACTTATTTTTCTATTGTATTTCTTTACATGCTTGCTCCAGTCAGCTTCTGCCTTTGCACCAATAGCAAATCCTACAAATTGTCCTTGGGGAGAGAAGGCATTCACAAATTATCTAGGTGACAGAACGAAAGAGAGGTGATACTTACACTAATTTATGCACATGTTCATATATGTTAGGTATAATAATATTCTAAGACTAATACACATGCAGTTGCGGAACTGGTATATTTTAAAGTTGAATTAAAATGTTTTGGTGTTTTGTTTTAGCTTAATTATGACAAGTGATGTTTTAGTATAGACTATAGAACAAACAAAGAAGAAATCAACAACCCCCTCCAAAAAAAAAGGTAAGAGTACCCACATATTGCCAGCAATGCAGCATGATATATATTATTATTATTTCACAACTCTTTTATTTTAATTCATTCTTATATAAAATGTTTTATTCCTTTTGTAAACTTTTGATGATTCTACCTTATTGGGACTGCAGCTGTCAACATCCCTGCCCTTCCTGCAGCAGCATCTAGTCAAAGTTGTAAGAGAATCTTTTCAATTTATGCTGTTTATTCAGTAAACTATGAAGTTCTTAAACACCGTGGCTAGCCCATAGTGCACAACGGCTCATTCTGGTGCACCATAGCTTATTCTGGTGTACCGCTGCTAGCTCATGGTGCACCACGACGCATTCTGGTGCACCGCGGCTCATTCTGGTGCACCGCGGCTATCCCATGGTGCACCACGGCTCATTTCGGTGCACCGCGGCTAACCCATGGTGCACGACGGCTCATTCGGGTGCACCATGGCTCATTCTGCTGCACCGCGGCTCATTTTTGTGCACCTCGGCTAGCCCATGGTGCACCACGGCTCATTCTGGAGCACCGCGGCTATCCCAGGGTGCACCACGGCTCATTCTGGTGCACCGTGGCTAGCCAGTAGTCCACCACGCCTCATTTTTATGCACCGCGGCTAGCCCATGGTGCACCCCGGCTCATTCTGGTGCACTGCGGCTCTTTCTGGTGCACCCGATGATAGACTACACTAAAAATTGACCAAAACAAATGCAGAAACACTATCAAAAGGGCCCATGTCCCGTTGCATTGAGGTCGAATTCCCATAACAACTTGACGATGATTTAGCGTCGTTGATGCATGCGCGGCGGTGCGTTTTGGGGACTTACCCCGATCCCGGCTGTTATTGCCTTACGTGCATCGTTGATCTTGTGGAGGCACCCGGATGAATCACGACTGAACAAGTTGTGAAAGGAATTGACGGCGAGGGCTGGTTCTTGATGGTATCGATCATGCCTAGCGAGATGGACATGGCGCTACCGGATGCTTCCATCGCGCGCATGCCGTAGGCAATGTGGGTTGTGGTACGTTTTGTGGTGTCGGGTCGCACTGAATGCGAGGGCGTGTGAGTGGTGGTTGGGTTGTTTGTGTAAGTATGA
>JAVKPL010005953.1:20000-25043 GCA_032173675.1 Gastrolobium villosum | reverse complement strand
ACTCAATCGCCCAGATTTTAAGTGCGAACACTATAGCTGCTAACTCCAAATCGTGCGTAGGATAATTTTCTTCGTGAGGCTTTAGTTGTCGAGATGCATAAGCTACCGCCATACGATTTTGCATCAACACGCATCCAGGTCCTTTTAGCGACGCATCACAGTATACTTCGAACTTTCGGGTAGGATCCGGAATCGCGAGTACGGGAGCACTCGTTAATCTGCTCTTTAGTTCCATGAAACATTCTTCACAAGCTTCGGTCCACTCAAAAGGCTTATCCTTCCGAGTGAGACGTGTAAGAGGTTGCACTATCGCAAGATAATCCTCAGATGTTCCGCATGCAGCTCTTCATTAGTAGAGTAAATCAGGATGTCGTCGATAAACACAATAACAAATTGATCAAGGAATGGGCGGAAGATGCAGTTCATGTAGTCCATGAATACCGCTGGAGCATTTGTAAGTCCCGGAGCAATTGAGATTGGTCCAACTCCAGGAACAAGTTCGATAGAAAATTCTATTTCCCTAAGAGGAGGCAATCGAGGTATTTCATCTGGGAATACTTCCTCGAATTCTCTAACTACAGGTACATTTTGAATTTGAGAGTCAACCGGGGTCTCAGCCTCGATCGACAAAAGATACCCTGCTGCTCCCTTGCGGAGCTCTTTTCTAACTTGTAATAGAGAAATGAGAGAGAAAGGTTGAGAATTACCATCTTTCGCATCCAGTGCGAACACCCGTGCTTGCGTAGGCTTCGGATTAGCGTTCCGGGGGCATTCGTAAGCGAAATGTCCTTGCTGGCCACATCTGAAACATGCATTGTTGTTCTTGCGACAAACTCCAAAGTGATTCTTTCCACACGTAGCACAAACAGTCGCACCCTGCCGTCCAGTTGACGATTGACCAACAGTATTGCTCCTCTTAAAATTTCCAGGCCGCGCTTGCAACTGCGTACCTCTGCCTCGACCCCTACCAGGTGTCGTCCTGAAGAACCTGCCTGCTCGGTTTCCTCCGTGGAATTGCGTTGGTCGCTTATTCAAATTCTTGGCCTCGTTGATGATTCCTTCGGCCTGACGACTTTGATTGATAAGTTCCGGAAGTGTACGATTAGCCGTCGTCAGAATGAGTTTACGGATTTCCGGATGTAATCCGCTTTCGAACTTCTCCACCTGCCATTCCTCATCATAGATGTTCCGGTCAAAGTTGGCGTACTCGATCAGCTGTCCAAATTTTGCAATATACTCATTAACCGTCATGTTATCCTGCCTGAGTGATAGCAGTTCCGTGTGCTTCATTCTTCTCATTGCTTTGGGAAGGTACTTATCCAAAAATACTTGTCTGAACACGGCCCATGTTAGTTCCATGTCCTGAGCTCTCAGCAGAGCTCTCGCACCAGTCCACCATGTTAAAGCTTCTCCCATCAGCTGGTACGACGCGTAATCAGTCTTCTGCGCTTCCGGGCATGCCATGCGTTCGAAAATATGCTCGATCATCTGCAGTCACTTCGCTGCAGCCTCAGGGTTGTCTTCACCCTCAAAGGTAGGTGGTTGGAAGTTGCGGAAATCTTTCGACCTCCGACGGGCAATTTCTTCTGCATTGCCATGCAGTGGGGGTGGGTTCTGATTCTGTTGCCTATGGTCGCGCCATTCTTGGCTCATATTCTGACTAAACGTTGCCAGTCCCCCAATGGTAGTGATAAGATCCTCTTCCGCATCGCCAGTCCTTCCCCGAGTTGAACCGCGACCACCTGCCATGATTCTGCACTCACAATATCCTGAGATGAGTTGATCAGGCTCACCGCAAGTTATTCATGGCAGCAGTCCCAAGTAGGTACTCGGGTTCAATTCGGATAAGTTAACTATGCTTCCGTGTCTTATCACAGAACGGTCCTAACAATCTTACTACCCTAGCTAATATATACTTAAGCTATAGCACATCTAGACAGTCAATCAGCAGATAAGCACAATCAACAATTAATTCAATCAATCACAAGCAAATCCATGGACCAAACTGCTCTGATACCAATTAGTGTAACGCCCTCCCTTGTATGCATCCAAGAGAGTCGTTTGCTAAGCGGAATTAGAGTCGTTAACGTCATATGAGCTATCAAAGATTCTCATAGCAGTAAACAAATCCGAAAAGCGTTTCTACAGTTCTTATCACTTCTGTGTGGACGATAAAAAATATTTCAAGTGATTTAGAAAGAGCACGTTTGGGGCTTCGCGTGCATATAAAATAATAGTAAATCAGAGTTCGTTTGCTCATAAAAGCACCACCCGTAAGGTGCACTGTAAAAATTTCAGCACTTAAGTCTTTCAAAAATCCCTTTCACAAAGGTTTTCCAAAATAGCCGCTGTTCATAAAAGTTCAAGATAAAACAAAGATGATAAGGTCTACAGTCATCCAAGAGTACCAAAACATTAAACATTACAGTCATCCAATCATTCAAACAGCAACAGTGATAATCCATGCATCAGCAAGCAACAGCAAAACATCACTCCTTCAAATGCTTATACGTCCTCCTGCCATTTTGGAAAAATAGCAGCCCCGAAGGGGTGAGAATAATCCCAGTAGTGTGGCAACAAAACCAATAATATAACAGTATTAACTAGGCACCAAATCATAAACAGTCACTTCAACATATCCTTGTTCCTTTTCCTTTTTCCTTTTCATCATATTCATATATATAGCGCATATAACGCCTTTCCTTTTCATCATATTCATATATTGCGTATATAACGCCCTTTCCTTTGCGCTTTTAGCACCGTCGTGCGCGCACTTCACAGTGGAATCAAATATACCCTTGGCACCTGAGCTCCATGTGGATTCCAACTGTGGGCCTATGCGGACTGATGCCAAGTGTCCCATACCCCGGTACCTTGGGGATGCCTATATGATGCTTGCTCAAACACATGGTCCTGTACATAACTATTCTAAAACAAGGCCTATATGATCTTGATACATGCATGTCATGCTATGCTTTCACACACAAAGCGTAAAAATGCGGTATGATGTAAGATGCATGCTTATATACCTTTCATATAGCCATCACGGCACATATACTTTTCATATGCGTTATGCTGCCACATAACGTCTTTACCTCATAATCATATAGCCATCACGGCACATTTTTGGCAGTTTCCTTTCATCATAATGGAACATAATACTTTTACGGAATATGGAGCATCATGTCACAATTTTATACCAGTAGTTAATAGTCACATTAGGTAATATCGCCTGACACTTACCTTGCGTGCCTTAAACAATACCAAACAGCAGCGAAGTATCTCACTTCTTAAGCGCACCTAAATCAATTACAACCAATCATTTACAGCGGCGATTTACAGCAGAACAGTGAGCATACAGCAGCGTTGTACAGTGGAGAACAGTGAGCATACAGCAGTGTTTTACAGCAGAAAAACAGTGAGCATACAGCAGCGTTTTTATAGTAGAAAACAGTGGCGTTTGTGCTTAAAACAGTGAGCAGAAAACAGTGAGTTGTTCTTTATAACAGTGAGCAGAAATCATTGACGTTTTCCTTAAAAACAGTGGACAGAAACAGTGACGTTTTACTTAAAAACAGTGGACAGAAACAGTGACGTTTTACAGCAGTAAAACAGTAGCACCTTACAGCAGAAACAGTGACCATTTTAAAACAGAAACAGTGGCACTTTGGACCTCAAAACAGTGGCATAAGTAGTGTTATTTGTGCATCAAAACAGTGGCATGAATGGTAACATTTAATCATTAAAACAGTGACATTAGTGGTGATATTTGCACATCAAAAACAGTGGCAAAGGGAGTGGTTTTTGAACATTAAAAACAGTGGCATGAATGATACATTTGAACATTCAAAACAGCGATATAAATCATGATTTTTAGACATTAAAACAGTGGCATAAATAGTGATTCTTGATCATCAAAACAGTGGCAAAATGGGAGTATTTAGACACCAATACAGTGGCATAGAGGGTAGTGTTTGGACATCAAGATGGTGGTTATTTTATGCAGAAACAGTGGCTCATTAAGTACTAAAACAGTGAGTGTTTTTGGTGCAAAACAGTGACATATGTGGCATTAAAACAGTGAGCTTTTTATGCAGAAACAGTGGCACATAATGGACTAAAACAGTGAGTGTTTTTATGCAGAAACAGTGGCATGTGATGCACTAAAACAGTGAGCATTTTATACAAAACAGTGGCATCAAAATGGTGAGCTTGTTCAACCGAAACAGTGACATTCTTAGCCTCAAAACAGTGGCACTTTCATACAAAACAGTGGCATCAAGATGGTGCTCTTGTAAAACTGAAACGGTGGTAGATTCATTCCAAAACAGTGGCATATATCTCCTCAAAACAGTGGCATATTCATACAAGAAACAGTGGCATGAACTTAAACATAACCATGAGACTTTCATTCTATAACTCATGCATACAAGTCATCATAAAATAGCTCCATCCTTATACTTTAACCATGCTCAATCAAGAATCCAATACAAGACATATTCAAGGAGACATTCAAGAACACACATGATTACACACCATGAAAGAGGTCTAAGTTCTAGGCTTACCTCTTGAAGTACACACTTCTTGTCACACACCACACCTTTCTAGTTCTACCAACAACAAGTCCACACTTCCTAGGAGATGATCTATGCGCATAAATGGTGAGGAGGAACAAACTTGGACAGCTTCAAGGTTGAGGACAAGGCTGGACAGTGAGGGAAGGTGAGTTGTCTTAGCAAAGTTTTTCTTTCTCCAAAGGTTCCTACACTACACGGTTTTGAGGGGGGAATGGAAGAGGGGAAGAAGTTGGCTGCACTTTGTAATGGGGACAGCCCTCTTGGGCGCATATCTTAAAGAGAAGTGAGGAGAGGTTGTCATGATGATGCATCATGAAAATTCTGGTTTCTTGTAAGAGTGGGACTGCACAATAGGTTTGAACAAGCAAGAGTTTGCTTCTTAGTTACTCTATACACATGCAAGGAGGTGAGGGAGATATGTTCAGATCTGAATGAGTGCTATTAAGTCAGAATTTTTCACACAAAT
>JAVKPL010005953.1:0-12500 GCA_032173675.1 Gastrolobium villosum | reverse complement strand
ACGTAAACTTCCATCCTTCTTCTTAATCAAGATGGCTGGAGCACCCCATGGGGAGGTACTCGGTCTGATGAATTCCTTTGCCAAAAGCTCTTCTATCTGCTTCTTCAACTCGCGAAGTTCCAACGGCGCCATACGATACGGGGCAATGGAGATTGGTCCAACTCCAGGAACAAGTTCGATAGAAAATTCTATTTCCCTATGAGGAGGCAATCGAGGTATTTCATCCGGGAATACCTCCTCGAATTCTCTAACTACCGGTACATTCTGAATTTGATTGTCAACCGAGGTCTCAGCCTCGATCGACAAAAGATATCCTGCTGCTCCCTTGCAGAGCTCTTTTCTAACTTGCAATAAGGAAATGAGAGAGAAAGGTTGAAAATTACCATCTTTCGCAGGAACAACGACTTTCCCCGCTCGACAATCCAAGGTTATCCCGTTTTCCGTCAACCAGTCCATACCGATAATCACATCGAAGTTGAATACCGGCAGGACCACCAAGTTAACTGTATATGTGTTCCCTTCATACTGCAAGGTAACACCTCTGCAGATCTCTGAGGCCGTGCACGATCCTCCAGTAGGTGTGCTGATGTGTAACTCATGAGGTAACGGGGTTGGGGTGATGCCTATTCTCAAGGCAGTATGCTTTGCCATAAAAGAGCCAGACGCTCCAGAATCAAAGATAACAGAAATTGGGTGACCATTCAAAGTGACATTACCTTTGATCAGGTTGGGAAACTTCTGCGCTTCATTCGCATCCAGTGTGAACACCCGAGCTTGCGGAGGCTGTTGGTCAGCGTTCTGGGGGCATTTGTAAGCAAAATGACCTTGCTGGCCGCATCTGAAACATGCATTGTTGTTCTTACGACAGACTCCAAAGTGATTCTTTCCACATGTAGCACAAACAGTCGCGCCCTGACGTCCAGTCGACGATTGACCCACCGTAAAGTTTCTCTTAAAATTTCCAGGCCGCGCCTGCAACGGCGTACCTCTGCCTCGACCCCTACCAGGTGCCGTCCTGAAGAATCTGCCGGCTCGGTTTCCTCCGTGGAATTGTGTTGGTGGCTTGTTCAAGTTCTTGGCCTCCAGAATGATTCCTTCTGCCTGACGACTCTGGTTGATGAGTTCCGGAAGTGTACGATTAGCCGTCGTCAAGATGATCTTGCGGATTTCCGGATGCAGTCCGCTCTCGAACTTCTCCACCTGCCATTCTTCATCATAAATGTTCCGGTCAAAGTTGGCGTACTCGATCAGCTGCCCAAATTTAGCAATATACTCATTGACCGTCATGTTGTCCTGCCTGAGTGACAGCAGTTCAGTGTGCTTCATCCTTCTCATTGCCTTAGGAAAATACTTATCCAGAAATACTTGTCTGAACACGGCCCATGTTAGTTCCACGCCCTGAGCTCTCAGCAGAGCCCTCGCACCAGTCCACCATGTTAAAGCTTCTCCCATCAGCTGGTACGACGCGTAATCAGTCTTCTGCGCTTCCGGGCATGCCATGCGTTCGAAAATATGCTCAATCATCTGCAGCCACTTTGCCGCAGCCTCAGGGTTGTCCTCACCCTCAAAGGTAGGTGGTTGGAAGTTGCGGAAGTCTTTCAACCTCCGACGGGCAGTTTCTTCTGCATTTTCATGCAGTGGGGGTGGGTTCTGATTCTGTTGCCTATGGTCGCGCCATTCTTGGCTCATATTCTGGATGAACGTTGCCAGTCCCCCAATGGTGGTGATAAGATCCTCTTCCGCATCGCCAGTCCTTCCCCGAGTTGAACCGCAACCACCCGCCATGATTCTGCACTCACAATATCAGGAAATGAGTTGATCAGGCTCACCGCAAGTTATTCATGGCAGCAGTCCCAAGTAGGTACTCGAGTTCAATTCGGACAGGTTAGCTATGCATCCGTGTCTTATCACAGAACAGTCTACACAATCTAACTACCCTAGCTAATATATACTTAACTATAGCACATTTAGACAGTCAATCAGCAGATAAACACAAACAACAATCAATTCAATCAAATACAAGCAATTCCATGGACCAAACTGCTCTGATACCAATTAGTGTAACGCCCTCCCTTGTATGCATCCAAGAGAGTCGTTTGCTAAGCGGAATTAGAGTCGTTAACGTCACATGAGCTAACAAAAATTCTTATTCTAAGTACAAACCCGTTAGACATTTAGAAGTGCTTATCACATCTGTTTGGACGATAAAAAATATTTCAAGTGATTTAGAAAGAGCACGTTTGGGGCTTCGCGTGCATATAAAATAATAGTAAATCCGAGTTCGTTTGCTCATAAAAACACCACCCGTAAGGTGCACTGTAAAAATTTCAGCACTTAAATTCTTTTCACAAAGGTTTTCCAAAATAGCCGCTGTTCATAAAAGTTCGAGATAACAAAGAGATGATCAAGACTACAGTCATCCAAGAGTGCCAAAATGTTAAGCATTACAGTCATCCAATCAAACAAACAGCAACAGTACAAGTCCATTCATCAGCAAGCAACAGCAAACATCACGTCTTCATGTGCTTTTATGTCCTCCTGCCATTTAGGAAAATAGCAGCCCCGAAGGGGTGAGAATAATCCCAGTAGTGTGGCAACAAAACCAGTAATATAACAGTATTAACTAGGCACAAAATCATAAACAGTCACTTCAACATATCCTTGTTCCTTTTCCTTTTTCCTTTTCATCATATTCATATATTGCGTATATAACGCCTTTCCTTTGCGCTTTTAGCACCGTCGTGCGCGCACTTCACAGTGGAATCAAATATACCCTTGGCACCTGAGCTCCATGTGGATTCCAACTGTAGGCCTATGCGGACTGATGCCAAGTGTCCCATACCCCGGTACCTTGGGGATGCCTATATGATGCTTGCTCAAACACATGGTCCTGTACATAACTATTCTAAAACAAGGCCTATAAGATCTTGATACATGCATGTCATGCTATGCTTTCACACACAAAGCGTAAAAATGCGGTATGATGTAAGGTGCATGCTTATATACCTTTCATATAGCCATCACGGCACATATACTTTTCATATGCGTTATGCTGCCACATAACGTCTTTACCTCATAATCATATAGCCATCACGGCACATTTTGGCAGTTTCCTTTCATCATAATGGAACATAATATTTTTACGGCATATGGAGCATCATGTCACAATTCTATACCAGTAGTCAATAGTCACATTAGGCAATGTCGCCTGACACTTACCTTTGCGTGCCTTAAATAATACCAAACAGCAGCGAAGTATCTCACTTCTTAAGCGCACCTAAATCAATTACAACCAATCATTTACAGTGGCTATTTACAGCAGAAACAGTGAGCATACAGCAGTGTCTTACAGTGGAAAACAGTGAGCATACAGCAGTGTCTTACAGCAGAAAAACAGTGAGCATACAGCAGTGTCTTACAGTGGAAAACAGTGAGCATACAGCAGTGTTTTACAGTGGAAAAACAGTGACGTTTGTGCTTAAAACAATGAGCAGAAACAGTGAGTTGTTCTTTAAAACAGTGAGCAGTAAATAGTGGTATTTTCCTTAAAAACAGTGGACAGGAACAGTGACGTTTTACAGCAGAAAACAGTAGCATCTTACAGCAGAAACAGTGAACGTTTTAAAACAGAAACAGTGACATCTTGGACCTCAAAACAGTGGCAGAACAGTGACATCAAACAATGGCATTTGAACGTTTAAAACAGTGACATAACAGTGGCATTTGAACATCAAAACAGTGGCATAAGTAGTGATTTGTGAACCTTAAAACAGTGACATGAGTAGTGATGTTTATGCGTCAAAACAGTGGCATGAATGGTACATTTTTGAGCATTAAAACAGTAGCATAAATCATGGTTTTTGGACATTGAAACAGTGACATATTATGGACTAAAACAGTGGCATTTTATGCATAAAACAGTGGCATATTATGGACTAAAACAGTGGCATTTTATGCATAAAACAGTGGCATATTATGGACTAAAACAGTGGCATTTTATGCATAAAACAGTGGCATATTATGGACTAAAACAGTGGCATTTTATGCATAAAACAGTGGCATATATCTTAAGCATGACCATGAGACTTTTATGCATACAAATCATCATGAATTAGCTCCACCATTCTACTTTTATCATGCTCATACTTGAATCCAAAACCACACATAATCAAGGAGACATTTAAGCATTCACACATGGTTACACAATGAAAGTGTTCTAAGTTCAAGGCCTACCTCTTGTAGCACACACTTCACCACACCCTTTCTAGCTCTACTTCACAACAAGTCCACCCTCCCAAGAGGATCTATGCGCACACAATGGTGAGGAGAAACACACTTGGACAGCTTCAAGGTTGAGGAACAAAACTGGACAGTGAGGTGAAAAGAAGAAGAAGACTTGCACTAGCTTGGTGTATAGGTCACGGTTGAGGTGAGTGAGTGAAGAGGGAGTTGGCTTGGTCTTTCTTTCTCCAATGGTGCTTGTTGGTTCGGCTAGAGAGTGAGGAGGAATGAGGAATGAACTTGGCTGCACTTGTGCAAGGTGAGGGAGGCCTCTTGTGCGCACAATTAAAAGGAGAGGAGAGGAGGTTGCAATGATGGTCATCATGGTAAAAAATCTGGTTTCTTGTGCAGGTGGGACTGCACTCTTGGCTTGAACAAGCAAGGGTTGCTTCTTAGTTACTCTATGCACATGCAAGGAGGTTTACTAAGTCAACATGCAAGACAACAATGTGACAGCCCAAAAATCTGCATTGATGCAGTCCTTGTGCGCAATGATGAGGGAGGTGCAGCCCAAAATCCTTCTTTGGTTGCATGTGGAAGAAAGGGGGAGATTTGGCTCATGATGGACTGCCTAAAGCATGCAAAAATCTGCACAATTCAGCCTCATGATGGAAGGTGTAAGGTGGTTCTCTTGGTCCACACTCAAGTCAGATTTGTGTCATAAAAAAAATCTGCACCAAGACTCTCTACATGTGCGCCTAAAATGAGGTGTATGCAGCCCAAAATGGTGCTAAGGAGTGCATGTGTCTTCCATGCAATGAAGTTGAATCCAAATGGTGCACAAGCTAGGTGATGTGGCGGTCAAACAAGGAGGAAGTTGGCAGATTTTTCTAAGTCCTTTTGCGCAAGAATGAGTGGAAATTACTCTTGCCATGTGAAAGTTTCTAGACACACAAGACACCTTGTTGGACAAGGCTTAGGGAATTATGTGTGGATTTAATTTGGGCTGAACATGATTGATCCAAGAATCCTCTTTGGGTCATTGGCCACACACACAAAGAACCCAATCACACAAGTCCATTAGTGACAAGTCCACACACACTAGCCCACTTCCAAAGTCCAATGAACACTAAGGTCCTATAACACACACTCACATTACTCATATGATTAAATTCACATGTCTACATATGTATCCTCCTATGATTTAATTTAATTAGTTACCTTAATCTTATCCAAGGATAAAGGTCAAACAATTCGCAAACCATCACACATAAACCATAAATCCGAAATCTACACATACATCTATAACATGTAGTACTTATGTATTCTACTAATTATGCGGGATGTTACAGCCGGGGGCGCACCGGACACCACGCGACGTGCGGTGCTCTTCCAGCCGCTGGACCCTACCTCCGGCTGAGCCGTTTCCAGGGTGGGCAGGCTGTTAAACAGAAAATATAACTCTTCCCGAGGCCCCCGCCGACGTCTCCGGACTCCCTAACGTTGCCGTCAGCCGCCACGTCCCGGTTCAGGAATTTTAACCCGATTCCCTTTCGGAGTGCGCGCTCGGAGCGCTATCAGACGGGCTTCCCCCGTCCCTTAGGATCGACTAACCCATGTGCTGTTAGCATATGGGTGTCCTAGAGACAATCTTTTGATTAAATAAAGGACACTAGATGTAGAACTTTATTTGTCGCAAATAAATGTAAGCACTATTTATTCAGTTTCATATTGTGTCTCGATATTACTGTTAATATTATATGAATGAACTGGATAAACCCCTTGGAATAGAACAGGTATCTCTTGAGTATCTGTGATGAGATCACGATCATGAGGATTCAAGGATATTGCATGTCTATTCCTAATTATATGTTCCTAGTCTAGAGACACTGAGTTTGGGGATCAGTGATCTCGAGTAAAGACTAGTACGACTTATCTACTTGTATATGGATACAAGGTAAAGACCTCATGAGCTGCAGATATGGAGATATCTTAGCTAAAGTCGTGGGTGGACCTATAAGAGTATAGCTCGCACTGAACAGACCCAAAAAGAGACTCTATGAGGAAATCTCACAGATAGTGTCATTAGAGTAATCTCTTTATGTTTGGGTGTGTCTTTCCTTAGACCAGAAGTTATTACCTAGACTGTGTTCTTGAAGGCATGTTTTGATTGTATACCTCGTCTGCCTGAAACATGGAGACTCATAGGTATACTGTTGGGCGTGTCCTTAAAGGGCACAGGGCTAGGGTAATAAGCTGAAGGAATTCGTCAAATCTCTGTGAGAGATTAGGTTATCTGTAAACCGGAGAAATCGGGATGACATTTACAGGGACTCGGGAATCTATGCATAGTAAAAGGGATCATGAGATGATCTGCCTTTAGAGTCAGTAAATTGAAGATTCCCTATTTCGAATAAAGCTTACCCTAAACCGCAGGGGTTGATACATTTCCTTACCCTAGGTTAATGGGAAGATAACCGAGACGAAGGGAAATACATACGGTAACCAAATATGTGCAATAGGATGATCAAGTCATTAATCTGACTAGTTCTGGGGCAACAAAGCATTGCTAGTGCTCTGTGTTGTCATTAATTGGGTTGTGGGCTTGTTGGGCCCAAGCCCAGTTATGTCAGTAGCTAAGTTGGACCTAATGGGTCACACACTAACACCTTGTAGTTATGATGGACTAGCTTTAAAGGTATTGGGCCTAATAATGTTATTAGCCCAAGAAGCTGTTTGGAAGCCCACCTAAATGGGTGGGTGGTGCATGGAGTTTAGTAATGGGCTTGGATAGTCCAAGCCATTACTAATTAATTTAATTAGTTAAATTAATAATCAAATATTTGAATTTCGAATTTTGAATTTGAAATTTGAATTTTGAAATTTGAATTTAGAATTTGAATTTCGAAATTCGAATTTTGAATTTGAAATTTGAAATTTTAAATTTTGAATTTTGAATTTGAATGTTTGAACGTTTGAATTCAAGTGTTTGAATTCGAATTTGAATTGGTTTTGAAAAGTTGTTTCATAACAAAAGGATAAGATAGGATCTTATTGGAGCATATTCCTTGGATGAAGAAGCATCTTTGGAGGCTCTCCCTAGGCTGTTTGGTGCATCACTTTTAAGTGATAAGAGTATTATCTTATCACTTAAAACAAACCTCCATTCAGATTTGGTGGTTGAGGGAATCAGTGGGTAAGTTGATTCAAATTTTGAATGCAACTGCTCAATGTATTTGGACCCTTTATAGGGCTGAATTATGCGCATGAAAACTATATACTATATGATAGTTTATGAATTTAAGTTTAAATTAATTTGAATTTAAATTCATGTGGATAAGATTGGAGGTTGTTGGCAAAGTTTGTTTTGCAACAGCTCCACCTTATCACACTGTTTCATGCATAACTTTCAAAGAAATTTGAAAGTTTGTTTTTCATTTTGAATGAATGAATTCCCTCCTCCTCTCCAAAGGGTGCGCATAAATAGACATGTTCCTCACCTTAGGTTTATTTGGAAAACCAAGCCAACTCTCCTCCTCTATGCACCATTCTGTAGGGTAGCTCAGTACACCTTTCCAAACAGGATACCTAGCCTCCACCCTCACCACTTGTGCGCATAGCAAGCCTCATTGTGGTGTTCATCTGGTGGCTTTCAAGAAAGTGTTCTTGCATCATAGACGAACGGTGGTGTGGATCACCATTAGAGGGTTTGAACCCTTCAAGCCTGACATCTCATCTCCCTGACTGATCAGGCCAAAACAAGGTAACATCATGCTGTCTTAAAGCATGAATCTATGAGTGCATGTATGTTCCGCAGTAAAATTTTTGTTTTACACCTTACATGCATCGGCCTTCAAAGGCCAGTTTACTTTCAAGTGGTATCAGAGCCTGGTTGCTTTACCATCGACGGGTGATGGTACCTTGTTTGTGAAAAGAGTCTTTCACAGTCAAAAATCTTTAAAGGGTTAAAGTTTAAATTCTGCATGTGGATTTTGAATCACAAATCCTTTAAAGTGTTAAAGTTTTTGTTTTTATGAACATAAAAATTTGATTCTGTGTTCATAAAACATTATGCATCATGGTTTAGTTTCTTTTCTTTATGAAAGTTCTAAAAGGAACACCCTTTTTGAAAGGGTAGATTCGGCCATGGAGGGTACTAAGAGTACCTTGAATGATTTCTTATTTTTCTCCATGAATTGTGTCATGTTTATATGCATGAAATTTTGTGACAAATTTATCATATAGTTACCTATATGATTCGGCCATGTAGGGATATATGGCTACATGCATGGTTTAATTTTGTTTTCTTTAAGAAAGAATTAACAAAATTTGAATTGAAATTGTTTTTAAATTCGGCCAATGAGAAATTTAAGATTATGAATCTTGATGTTATTTTGATGTTTAAATGTTAAATGTCAAAATACATGTGAAAATGTTATGTGATAATATAATGTTTGTGTTTGCAAGTTTTGAACTTTTCAGGTACAAACAGGAAGGGGATGGTCATGGTGCCCGGATTTGAATTTTTTTTGAATTTTAAATTTATGTGTAATCGCGCATTTTAATTTACAAGTATATTTGTAATTTAAATTTTGTAATTTTGTTCCTCCAAAGTGTTATGGAGTTTCTTTAATTATTTGTAATTAGAGAAATAGGCTAGTGGCGTATAGACGACAAGCGGCCGTTGCTTAAAGAAGCAAAAAGGACAAAAGCGCGAGCACCATGGCTATCTCAATATAAACTGTTTATATGTATGTGTGATTAGAACGTCTAGTATGCATAAATTGGGCAAATCGCGTTTGTATGGTTATTATGTTTGTCCAATAACGACTAGTGTATACCGATAGATGTTTGACATAGGTAACGACTAGCATGATAACTTACAATATGCGTTTGATGGGACCTAATTAACCCCAAGATAAAAGGAACCCTTAAAAGGAATAAATAATTAAGCATATGATTATCTCCCACCACCAATGCTACTCAAAACTCTTCTACGTAGTGGTGCTCCACAACTCAGTTGGGACCCACTATTTCGTTGGGCTAGAGTAGTGTTTGAAGTGTAAGACACTTAGGGTGCTGGTTTAATGCTTAACTAAGACATAAGTTGCAGGCACAGCCGGACTTATGTGCTTAGGGTAATGGTGCTAGGTTGGTTGCATGAGATGCACCACTAAGTGACAAAGAGTTGTCAACCTAAAGTTAAGAGAGGGTATGAGATACTGTTGATAAAGATCAACCCTTTATTTAAATTAATCTTGCGGTCTCAGACGGAGGTTAAAATAAATAATCGCACTCTTAAACCCACTAAGGTAAAATCTAAAGTAGATTAACCCTAAGTCAAAAGGAAGGGTCATTGACTTAGATAAAATAGTGGGAGGGGCAAATTATTTCAAGTCTTTAATAATTTGCTTTTAACTACATAACCGTATATTAACTAAAACTATCTTTGCATCCTTTTCAGCTTATAGTATGACTAATCCACTGTCACTGCGTTCAATACTCGATACGAATAAACTGACCGGTTCGAATTTTATGGACTGGTATCGGAACCTAAGAATAGTTCTAAGGGCCGAAAAGATTGCCTACGTTTTAGATGCTGTAATACCCGTAGCTCCACGGGAAGGGGAAGAAGGGTTTGCGGAATTTGATTTGTAACCCATCAACAGCACTTGGATGACAATGTGATGGCAGTATGCATCATGTTGGCATCCATGTCGCCTGAACTGCAAAAGCAGCATGAGCATATGGATGCTCCCTCTATTATCGTACATCTCAAGGAGTTGTATGATATTAAAGGCAGGCATGAGAGGTATGAGGCCTCAAGAGAACTGTTCTCTTGTAGGATGACTGAGAGCATGTCTGTTGCCAGCCATGTTCTCAAGATGATCGGGCTGATTGAGAAGCTAGGAAACCTAGGCTTCATCATGGATGCCGAGCTAAGTAATGACTTAGTCCTCACCTCACTTCCACCTTCCTTCAGTCAATTCATCATGAATTACAATATGCATGGGATGCAAGTGAGCTTGCCTGAGTTGTTAAGCATGTTAACAACAGCTGAAGTGTCTATCAAGAAGGATAGGACACAGGCTCTTTTGATTGGTGGGCCTAGCAAGGCCAAGGGAAAGGGTAAGGAGCCTGCAAAAGGTGACCCCCTTAAGCCCAAAGGAAAATCCAAGAAGAAGAAGGGCAAGAAGAAGGGTAAGAAGGCACCTAAGGACAAGGGTGATGCTGAGTGCTTCCATTGTGGCAAGAAAGGCCACTGGAAGAGGAATTGTCCAGACTACCTGAACAATGTGAAGGACAAGAAGCATGGTGATGCTTCTGCCTCAGGTATTTTCATGATTGAGATAAATTATTCTTATGCTAATCCATCCTCATGGGTATTAGATACCGGGTGTGGTTCTCATATCTGCAATATGTTGCAGGTACTTAGGAGCCCAAGGAGATTGGATAGAAACGAGGTGGATCTCCGCGTTGGTAATGGAGCAAGAGTTGCTGCTCATTCAGTTGGAGATGCTGACCTTATTTTGCCTACGGGCCTTTTACTGCATTTGAATAATTGTCTTTATGTTCCGCAAATTTCTAGAAACATTATTTCAATTTCTTGTTTAGAACAAGATGGATATACTTTCAGTATTAGGAATGGTACTTTTTCTATCATTTTGAATGATATGGTTTACGGTACTGCTTCTTTAATAAATGGATTGTATGTGTTGGAAATGGGAAATGAAGTGCTCAATATAGATGTGAAACGACCTAGGACGGATAATCAATCTTATCTTTGGCACTGTAGACTAGGGCACATAAATGAAACAAGATTGTCTAGGATGCATAGAGATGGATACCTGGACTCCATGGATTTGGAATCCTATGGACAGTGTGAATCTTGTCTAGCTGGGAAAATGATTCAACAAAAGCCCAAAGGGCTTGAGAGTCATAGGGCTAGTGAGTTATTAGAACTCATTCATACTGATGTATGTGGCCCAATGTCTATTGAGGCTAGAGGTGGATATTCTTATTTCATTACCTTTACAGATGACAAATCAAGATTTGGGTATATATACCTAATGAGATATAAATCTGAAGCTTTTGAAAAGTTCAAAGAGTTTAGGAATGAGGTGGAGAAACAGCGTGGCAAGATGATTAAGACATTACGATCAGATCGTGGTGGTGAATATTTGAGCCACGAGTTTCAGGGTTATCTGAGAGAAAATGGAATTCTCTCACAATTTACCGCTCCTTACACACCACACCAAAACGGTGTCTCCGAAAGGAGAAACAGGACCTTGTTAGACATGGTTAGGTCTATGATGAGTGAGACTCAACTTCCAAAATCGTTTTGGGGATATGCCTTAGACACAGCGGCATACCTTCTAAATAGGGTACCGTCTAAATCTGTTCAGACCACACCATATGAGATATGTAGTGGTAAGAGAGACCCAACCTGAGTTACCTCAGGGTATGGGGATCGCCAGCTTATGTCAAAGCGTTGACATCAGACAAGCTTAGTGCTAAGAGTACTAAATGTCTATTTGTGGGGTATCCTAAAGGTACTAAGGGATACTACTTCTACTCCATGGAAGAACACAAAGTGTTTGTTTCAAAGAATGCTGAGTTCCTTGAGAAGGATTTGATCTCTCAAGGAGGCAGTAGGAGTAAGATTGATCTTGAAGAAGTGCAAGATCCACAAGAACAGATTGAGGAACCCGAGTCTGCTCCGCAGGCGACGTTCTCCAATGGAGAAGTAAACACACAACTCCGTAGACCTACGAGGGTCATCCATCCACCTGAAAGGTACGGGTTTGTGATTGAGAATCAGCAAACTGTTGAGGATGATGAACCAAGTAACTACGAGGAGGCGGTCAAAGATGTTGACTCCTCAAAATGGCTTGAAGCCATGGAATCTGAAATGGATTCGATGTATCAGAACAAGGTATGGACCTTGGTTCCTAAACCACAAGGAATAGTTCCTATTGGTAATAAATGGGTCTTTAAAAGAAAGACTGATGCAGATGGCAACGTTCAGACCTACAAAGCTAGGTTGGTGGCGAAAGGGTATCGTCAAAGACAAGGAGTTGACTATGATGAAACTTTTTCACCAGTTGCCATGATCAAATCTATTAGGATCATGCTTGCAATAGCAGCATACCACGACTATGAAATTTGGCAAATGGATGTCAAGACCGCCTTCTTGAATGGGTTCTTGAAGGAGGAAGTGTACATGACACAACCTGAAGGCTTTGAAAACAAAGATCAGGTGCATATGGTATGCAAAC
>JAVKPL010005952.1:0-25042 GCA_032173675.1 Gastrolobium villosum | reverse complement strand
CGGTTCATAACATAGCAAGCGGTGCTTATGGCATCCGCCCAAAGGTTTTTTGGAAGATTGTTTTCATTTATCTTTGTCCTTGCAAGTTCTTGCAAAACACGATTTTTCCTTTCTACAACTCCATTTTGTTGTGGAGTCCTAGGAGTGGAAAAATTGTGTTGAATTCCATTTTCATCACAAAAGATTTCAAAGTCTTGATTTGAAATCCCCCCATGATTACTTCTAATAGAAACAATGTTCAAAGATTTATCATTTTAAATAAACTTGGCAAGTTTTCTAAATGCTTGAAAAGCTGCGCTTTTATGAGCAAGAAACAATGTCCATGTAAAGCGGGAAAAATCACCCACAATGACGAATGCATAGTAATTGCCGCCAAAGCTCATTGTTTGTGTGGGCCCAAAAAGATCCATGTGTAAAAGTTGCAAGCGCCTAGTAGTTGAGACAATATCTTTGGATTTGAAAGAGGCCTTTACTTGCTTTCCCATTACACATGCATCACATAACTTGTCATTTTGAAATTTAAGCTTTGGAAGACCAATTACTAAGTTTTTAGTGATCAACTTATTTAAGTGACTCATGCCAATGTGTGCAATTCTTTTGTGCCATAACCATGAATCATTTTCCTTACTAACCAAGCAACTATCGCCATTTGAAGGAATACCATCTAAATCAATCATATAGATATTATCCACTCTATAGCCTTTAAACTTAACTTGCCCATCATTTAAATTTTCAATTTTGCAATATTTAGAATCAAAAACAATTTTAAAGTCTTTGTCACATAATTGACTAATACTAAGCAAGTTATGTCTAAGACCATCAACAAGCAAAACATTTTCTATACAAGTTGAAGAGGAGTTACCAACTTTCCCAATGCCAAGAATCTTTCCTTTGTTATTGTCTCCATAAGATACATGTCCATGATCCTTCCTTGTAATTGAAAGAAATTTGTTAATGTCTCCCGTCATATGTCTTGAGCAACCACTATCCAATACCCATTTAGATGAAGCACTTCTCAAGCACACCTACAAAACAAATTTAACATGTAATCTTTGTAACCTAAATTTGTTTGGGTCCTTGTGTGTTAGTCATGGGTCTAGTTCCCTTAGGGACCCATACCTTCTTTTGACCATTAATTTCATTCTTTCTAATCTTACATTTTGATGCACTATGTCTTTTTCCACCACAATGATAGCATTTAATGAAGGGACTACTAGTCATGTAAGATGGTGATATGAAGAAGTTCTTATAGGATTTTTCTT
Organism: Gastrolobium villosum; assembly: GCA_032173675.1. NCBI lineage: Eukaryota > Viridiplantae > Streptophyta > Magnoliopsida > Fabales > Fabaceae > Gastrolobium > Gastrolobium villosum. The sequence continues at coordinate 23,780 of JAVKPL010005952.1, read as the reverse complement.
GTATGTTAGTATTGAATCCTAAGCCGGATTTGTTAAACATGCATCTTTGTTTTCCAAGCAATGCATTTAAGTTGTCTCTACCACATGTAAACTTGCTTAGCACATTGTTTAAATCATCAATTTCACTTGTTAGCTTTTCACATGAAGCACATGATGATGATGATGCATGATCATTCAATGATAAACATTTAATGCAATTTGTGCTAGCATCAATCAATTTAAGTGTGTCATTTTCATCCTTTAATTCTTTTACTTCTTTGTTTGAGCATGCAATTTGTTTTTCTAAGGAGACAATGGTCTTTCTCATTTCTCTAAGATATTTAACATGCTCTAAAGATTCACTATGTAATTCATCAAATAAATTTTACAATTCATCATATGAAGGAGATATAGAAGAGCAGGTGGAGTTTACCTCGGATTCCAACTCATTGTCATTTTCAATAGTCATGAAGCACATATGTTGCATTCCTTTGCTTATATCATTTGAGACTTTAGAATCTTGTAAGAAACATACATTTGCTTCTTCAATGCTTGAGTCATCGGATGAGCTTGAATCTTCATCCCAAGCCGCATAAGCCTTCTTTTTATAATTTTTCCTATCCTTGAATTGATTCTTGTCACTCTTTTCTTTCTTTTGAAGCTTAGAGCAGTCAGCTTTAAAATGTCCGGATTTTCCACATTCATAACATGTATGAGGAGTTTGAGAAGTTCCTTCATCCTTGAATCTTCTCTTTGGAGGAAACGAAGGTCTTCTTTGAAAGTTCTTCTTCTTAAAGAATTTCCCATACTTTTTTACAAAGAAGGTCATTTCATCTTCATCTAATTCATCTTCGGATGGCTCCTTTTCTTTTTCCTCCTCCACTTGAAATTTGGAGCTAGTGGCTTACAAGGCTAATCCTTTGCTTTTCTTCTTGACTTGCTCTTTCAAAGTTAGTCTTGCCAATTCTAGCTCATGCTCTTGAAGCTTCCCCAAAGAGTGTAGCAATGGACATATTCTTCAAATCTTTTGATTCACAAATAGCCGTCACCTTAGGTTGCCAATCCCTATTCAAGCTCCTCAAAACTTTAATCTCATTTGCATGCTATGAATAGTTTCACCATCATTCATTTCAAATAATTCAAATTCTCTAGTTAATCCAAGAATTTTTGAGAATTTAACTTCACTAGTTCCTTCATGTGTTACTTCAAGCACATCCCACATTCCTTTTGCGATTTTGCAAGAGGCTACACGAAAATATTCATCTCTACCTAAAGCTTTGGTAATCAAGTTTCTAGCCTTAGCATTCCAATTAGCTTCTTTACTTTCTTCCTCTGAAAATTCCTTTAGAGTCTTTGGAACATCGTTGTTGTTTTCATCCTTTTTAGTGGGAGCTGTATATCCCTCATCAACAATGTTCCAAATTTTTAAATCAATTGACTCAAGAAAAATTTGCATTCTACTCTTCCAATAAGCATAATCGGTGCCATTAAAGAAAGGAGGTCTTGAAGTTGAAGTTCCCTCAAGAGGCATATCATTGTTCAAAGAGGCCATCTTTGCTCTTGAAGCGGTTAAGCTCTTTATACAAGAGTCCAAGCTCTGATACCACTTGTTGGACAAGCGGCCTCAAACTCAAGAAGGGGGTGAATTGAGTTTTAAAAATATTTTCACAAAATGCCTCACTTCCTTTGTTGAAATCGATTTTCTTCAGTTAAAATAGTTTGACACAAGCAAAGCTTAGAAAATAGAGATTCACACAAACAAATGGTATGTAAAGCGAAGAGATAAATAAGCTCAAGCAATCAGAATAATGCCAATATAAAGAGATAGAGAGTTAGAGAGAATGCAAACACTATATATCCTGGTTCGGTCACCTTTAGCGTGACCTACGTCCAGATTGAAACCGCTCGTTCAACTTTCCACTAATTATCAAGCTTCAAGGGTGCTTGACAAACCACTACAACCTTCAAGAATATTGATTCTTGAAACCTTCACACTTCCACTCACTTACCTAGGTTATGAGTGAAAGTAAACTGGCCTTTGAAGGCCGATGCATGTAAGGTGTAAAACAAAAATTTTACTGCGGAACATACATGCACTCATAGATTCATGCTTTAAGACAGCATGATGTTACCTTGTTTTAGCCTGATCAGTCAGGGAGATGAGATGTCAGGCTTGAAGGGTTCAAACCCTCTAATGGTGATCCACACCACCGTTCGTCTATGATGCAAGAACTCTTTCTTGAAAGCCACCAGATGAACACCACAATGAGGCTTGCTATGCGCACAAGTGGTGAGGGTGGAGGCTAGGTATCCTGTTTGGAAAGGTGTACTGAGCTACCCTACAGAATGGTGCATAGAGGAGGAGAGTTGGCTTGGTTTTCCAATGAAACCTAAGGTGAGGAACATGTCTATTTATGCGCACCCTTTGGAGAGGAGGAGGGAATTCATTCATTCAAAATGAAAAACAAACTTTCAAATTTCTTTGAAAGTTGTGCATGAAACAGTGTGATAAGGTGGAGCTGTTGCAAAACAAACTTTGCCAACAACCTCCAATCTTATCCACATGAATTTAAATTCAAATTAATTTAAACTTAAATTCATAAACTATCATATAGTATATAGTTTTCATGCGCATAATTCAGCCCTATAAAGGGTCCAAATACATTGAGCAGTTGCATTCAAAATTTGAATCAACTTACCCACTGATTCCGTCAACCACCAAATCTGAATGGAGGTTTGTTTTAAGTGATAAGATAACACTCTTATCACTTAAAAGTGGCGCACCAAACAGCCTAGGGAGAGCCTCCAAAGATGCTTCTTCATCCAAGGAATATGCTCCAATAAGATCCTGTCTTATCCTTTTGTTATGAAACAACTTTTCAAAACCAATTCAAATTCGAATTCAAACACTTGAATTCAAACGTTCAAACAATCAAATTCAAAATTCAAAATTCAAAATTTCAAATTTCAAATTCAAAATTCGAATTTCAAAATTCAAATTCAAATTTTAAAATTCAAATTTCAAATTTCAAATTTCAAATTCAAAATTCGAATTTCGAAATTCAAATTTTAAATTCAAATTTCAAAATTCAAATTTTAAATTCAAAATTCGAAATTCAAATATTTGATTATTAATTTAACTAATTAAATTAATTAGTAATGGCTTGGACTATCCAAGCCCATTACTAAACTCCATGCACCACCCACCCATTTAGGTGGGCTTCCAAACAGCTTCTTGGGCTAATAACATTATTAGGCCCAATACCTTTAAAGCTAGTCCATCATAACTACAAGGTGTTAGTGTGTGACCCATTAGGTCCAACTTAGCTACTGACATAACTGGGCTTGGGCCCAACAAGCCCACAACCCAATTAATGACAACACAGAGCACTAGCAATGCTTTGTTGCCCCAGAACTAGTCAGATTAATGACTTGATCATCCTATTGCACATATTTGGTTACCGTATGTATTTCCCTTCGTCTCGGTTATCTTCCCATTAACCTAGGGTAAGGAAATGTATCAACCCCTGCGGTTTAGGATAAGCTTTATTCGAAATAGGGAATCTTCAATTTACTGACTCTAAAGGCAGATCATCTCATGATCTCTTTTACTATGCATAGATTCCCGAGTCCCTGTAAATGTCATCCCGATTTCTCCGGTTTACAGATAACCTAATCTCTCACAGAGATTTGACGAATTCCTTCAGCTTATTACCCTAGCCCTGTGCCCTTTAAGGACACGCCCAACAGTATACCTATGAGTCTCCATGTTTCAGGCAGACGAGGTATACAATCAAAACATGCCTTCAAGAACACAGTCTAGGTAATAACTTTTGGTCTAAGGAAAGACACACCCAAACATAAAGAGATTACTCTAATGACACTATCTGTGAGATTTCCTCATAGAGTCTCTTTTTGGGTCTGTTCAGTGCTATACTCTTATAGGTCCACCCACGACTTTAGCTAAGATATCTCCATATCTGCAGCTCATGAGGTCTTTACCTTGTATCCATATACAAGTAGATAAGTCGTACTAGTCTTTACTCGAGATCACTGATCCCCAAACTCAGTGTCTCTAGACTAGGAACATATAATTAGGAATAGACATGCAATATCCTTGAATCCTCATGATCGTGATCTCATCACAGATACTCAAGAGATACCTGTTCTATTCCAAGGGGTTTATCCAGTTCATTCATATAATATTAACAGTAATATCGAGACACAATATGAAACTGAATAAATAGTGCTTACATTTATTTGCGACAAATAAAGTTCTACATCTAGTGTCCTTTATTTAATCAAAAGATTGTCTCTAGGACACCCATATATATGCTAACAATGAGCAACCTCTTTCACTAGGGTCTCACTACCCTTAACACAAAAGAACAGATTGAGAGTGTTTAGAAAAGGATTTGTACTCTTGAAGTACAGATTATACAAGTTGAAGCTTATAGGTATTGATCAATGACACAAGATTAAAGCTCAAAGATGATTTATGATCAAGATGATGAAAAATAAGCAAATAATGTGAAATAAAGCAAGAATAATGATTAGGAAAGGTGTCCCATCAATGTGAATAGTGATCACTATTTATAGAGGGCCCCCATGACCCTTTGAACACTCATTTTCGCAAAACTAGTGGTTTATAGCCGTTACACTGCTTACTGTCCAGTAAGTATTCGAATACTTTTCGTAAGGTATTCGAATACTTCAACTGGTATTCGAATACTTTTATCAAAGTATTCGAATACTTTGCTTTCAGCATAAGTATTCGAATACATCCAATGTAGTATTCGAATACTTTCTTTGATTGTGCAGTTTTATGAGTTGTAAAGCATTCCTTTTAGTCTCTAATCACTTTTAATGTATTTCCTTGACTTGTATAAAATGTTTTGAGGTTATTGAACATGTCAAGGATCTTTTTCATAATAATCAAGGCTTTCAAGTGATTGATGACATGGATAATGCATGCATATATTTAAATATCCTTTGAGCTCATTTATGCATCATTAATCAATTTACCTTTACATTTTGATTCTAAGCTCTCAGGAGCATGTTTCAATAATCATCTTGTGTGTTGAATGATTTGTTCTTGTTGACTTGTTTGAATTGCTTGCTTTGACTTTTGATTGTTGCGAGTTGTGTTATCTCTAACATCGCTTCTATGCTTGTTTGTTATCATCAAAACTCTTGCATGGATGAACTCTTCATTTTAAGCGCATTGGTTTCACAGGTCCCACGACAAAACCCGACTAGAATCCCGAACGGAATCATCCAGTGGAAGTCCAAATCAACACACATCTGCTAGCCAGATATCAAACAATTTACACACAACATGCTCCAAGCATGTCACACAATCAAGCAATAATGCATGAACATACATATTCATACAATGTTCAATAACACAAATTCCAACCATAACCTTCCACTAGGTGTGGTGGAGCACACAAGGGACTAAACCCAAGTTCCAAAGGTTTACCTCAACTCCGAGCCAATGCTCCATACGTAAGCTCCAAGCTTAATCCCCTTCCATAGCGTCCGCGAAAGCCAACCTATATGATCAACAACATGATCATCAATCAATTTCCATGCCAACCACTTATTTACACAATTCATCATCAATTAGATTCACGTAGGCCCAATGGCACACAACCAATAATTTGTCCATTTCAATTACATTACCCCTCACTAGTCACCAATTCATAGTTATTCACATACACTTCAATTTTACATCATCAACCAACCCTTACCTCAATAGGTCGAATTACTCTTGCCTATCAATCTAGGGGTATTCAATCCAATTCAACACTCATACTCATCATATAATCATATTACAACATCATACAATTACTTATCAATCTATTTCTTACACAATTCAATTTTCACAAATCTTAGACATCATGCAAAAATCCTAAGTTATGAGCATTTTTCACCAATAAATTTTATTACATTTCTAGCTCAAATACATCCTTCTAAGACATAATCATCTAATGCACATTTTCCATTTGAGCTCTCTAACTACACAAATCATCTAACACAACTTCAACACAACCCATTTTATGATTTTCACAAAAACTCCACGAAACTAGGAATACTTACAACCCATAGCTTCCTAAGGCTCCAATGGTTGAAGATCAAGTGCCCATCCAAGCCAAAGCACCACCAATGCTCCCCAAAACTCCATAATTTTGCACAAATAGGTGGAAAACGATCTCATTCCACACTCACTTTCATGACTCTTTCAAGAAGGGTAATATACTCACAACCTCACTACAAACCACTTTGGTGTTGGAACTTTATCAATTTGGTGGCTCAAATGTGTGGAAAATGGCAAGAAAGTTTCTTGCCCTTGCCTTCCATGGAGGCGCACATGAAGGAGGAAGAAGAAGAAAAGAAAAGAGAGAGAGAAAGAGGGAGCCGCGTGAGGGAAAAGAAAAGGGAGAAAAACTTAAGTGATTTGGTGGGAGCGGGTCTCACACGCGATTTAACTTTAATCCCTCACCTAATTCCGATCATAAATTCAAAACCTACATATTTTTCTGGTTCATGACATATTTTTATTTCCTCAAAATACCCATAAAATTTTCACTCATATCGGTACAATTATAATGCAGTATTTTTACACCGGAAAAATCACTATTCATCAAAATTTTCAAAACTTGCCTGTTCACTCAATTTTTCGTCCTGAATCCATTTTCGGCATCATTTTTATCATTTGAAACCTCCTACTCAACTTTTCATGCCTCGGTTTATGTTTCTGGCAAATTACCATTTTGCCCTTGGTTCACATTTTGACCCCAATTTCAGGATTTTCACTAGTCCTTCCCTTTTAACCCACATTATATCATATAAATCCATACTCAAATTTAAGAGGTGTTATATTCACCCCACCTTTTTGGAATTTTGTCCGCAAAATCAACTATACACATACGCTAACTCAGGATAGAGCCGGAGAATCTCAGTTTCCCGTCCCCAAGTAGCTTCATCAGGTGTGCGGGCTTCTCACTGAATGTTTACATTACAATTCTTTGGCTTTTCAGCCTCTTTTCACAATGGCCCAGCATTTCAAAGGCCCAATGGGAGACTTCAAGTCCTCCCCAATTTCAATATCATCCGGTGTCACCACATGTGAATAGCCGAAGCGCATATCGCAGTTGCACACTTTTTCTGCTTTACCAAGCCAATTTCTTTTCACAAGTCAGGCTACCTAGCATATATAGCCCATAATTTTTCTTGCAGGGTTTGCCTACCTAGTTAACATATCCATAACTATACCCATAGGGTCATATCACGTTCTGTTCAATCTGTGCCACACAGGCAACTATCACTTTCTGACGCATTACAGCCACAATTATCCTTATCTGAGTTTTATTTCTACGGAGTATGTACTCTCGTCATCTAATTCCTTTTGGTAGCATTCATCACATGATTTTATTTTGTTAAACAATCAATTTTTCTACATCTCTTAATCCACATTAAACACCGTTATGGCATTTCAACAGCCCCTCAGTGCAATTCACCAAGTAATCAACTAGTTCACGCTCTCTGTACTTTCCTTTTTTGAGGGAATAATCCCCATTTTTGGCATTTAGCCACAAGTTGTATATACACATTTTTTTTTCATGATCTTAACCTACAACGTGCAATTTCACCTCTGCACTTTATCTTAAACAAGCACCATCTATGTGCTCAACTTTTGAATCTAACCTTACAGGTTTACCAACTTTGACAAAAACACAATGGCGAATCACTTTCTCAAGACATTTAACTGGTACCCAATGGACCACACATTACAATTTATACATTACATCGGAAATTTCAAAGCCTTCAACCACAAATTCACTCATGAATTTCCATATACTAGATCATACTTACAATTTCAACTAATGATCTCAAAACTTGACACATAGTTCATCATTGATTTCTCACATTAAAGGCAACATGCCTAAGATTTCCATACTTATGTTATCAATTTCACATGTGTTTCATTCTTTACACCTCACCTTCATCATCATTTCATTCAACCAGTAAGTATCATTCTAGGGCACCATATCATACCTCTCTCATACCTGTCCCATCATATAGGGATTTTCAGAGCCTATTTATCATGCCATATGGAACTAATTCCATCATTGTCATTACTTTCATAATTCACTATCGGCTGGCATACAAGTCTCTCGGACTATTCAAAGTACTACTAGCACACCCAATCATATATCTTGGTACCTAGCCAAGAACAACATCAACATTGTGTATTTTCAACACATCTCTCACTATAAATTGCATATATACTACTCCATCAGTAACTCTACCACCAGGGCAGAGATATCAACCTTTTATTTCACCAAATACCATTCTATTTACCAGCTAGTATCACACCTTCTTACTTGACTCCATCACAATTAATCACTTATGAAAAGCCATTGGCCACCATCTTAGCTTAACATCTAGCCATCACAAGCCCTCCCAGAAGACCTTGACTCAATCCATCAGTACTAATCAATTTTCCATTCCCTTCGCATAGGGTGAGACTCCCACGATTCACTTCACAATTTTCGTAAAACCCAAATTCATACCACCACACTTGGTATACGCACATACACATCTTCGAGTGCTCAAAATCATAACTCAACTACCATCTCATGGCACCTCACATATTGCATCCTATTTGACATGTTATCGCTCACTTAAAGTTATCCAAAATTCACCTCTTGCATTCCTCACAAGATACAATCCTCCAATGCAATGGGTAAAAACATTCTTAGGTTTAACCCCTCGAGCTCTTGCTATCCTAAGGGCCCCAGGTGCAATGACCCACCAATCAGAGAATCTGTCCTTATAATTCACGCAAGAAGATGTAACATGCCCTCGGCTATACTAACAGTCCCACTAAAACGAGGTACCATCTCACATCACATTACTTATACAAGATAATAATAATCTCTGGGAACATAATCCATATGGAGATAGCCATACACTCCAGGCATATAAGCCACACAGAGATAAACACATTCACATCACATCCGTATATAACGGCAAAAGAGTTTTATATAGATACATAATGGTATACTAGTTATATCTTACTTATGCACCATCCACTATGACTTCTAGATACGGTTCTTTCCTCAACAGTCTACTCATCTAACTTGACTAGTCATTAGTCCTAGTCCATAACATAATCATCCTCACATGATTCCAACATCTTTCTCATACTTCGGCATATATTTCAGAATTCTTAATAATACCCATGCTCGGTACAGTTTTAATCCGTTGTCCATCATGACCCATAGCAACTATGCTCAACACTGTAGAAGATCCACTTCATTAAAACAACATCACTTTTCTCTCAACATTTCACTATGACACCAAGAGTTCCCTCACTTACTAGTTCATGCATTCAGCGCATCAGGACCACCGGATACTGAAAGTAAAATGGCCTTGAAGGCCGATGCATGTAAGGTGGAAAAACAAAACTTTTTCACGCGGAAACATATATGCACACAAAGATTCATGCTTTAGGACAGCATGATGTTACCTTGTTTTGGCCTAATCAGTCAGGGAGATCAATTGTCAGGTCTGAAGGGTTCAAACCCTCTAATGTTGATCCACACCACCGTTCGTCAATGATGCAAGAACACCTTCTTGCAAGCCACCAAATGATCACCACAATGAGGCTTGCTATGTGCCCAATTGGTGAAGGTGGAGGCTAGGTATTGTTTTTGGAAAGGTGTAGTGAACTACCCTACAGAATGGTGCATGAGATGAAGGAATGTAGCCTAGGTTTTGTGAAAAACCCTAAGGAGAAGAACAACCCAAGTGATGTTGTGCACAAGAGGGTTAAGAGAATGATATAATTAAATCAAATATTTCTTTCAAACTTCTTTGAAAGTGGCGCACAAAATCAAGGAGAATAAGATGGAGCTGTTGCAAATCACATCTAGCCAACAACCTCCAATCTTATTGATAAACCCCTGGTTCATCAGGTTTTTCAGCACAAATTAGGATTAATTTGTATGAATAATTGGTTGAATAAGGAGGTTAATGTCTTAGAATTTCCTGAATTGAAAGTTCTGAGAGCTTTGTGAAAATCTACATTGTCTTGCAGGGAAAGGAAGCCCAAAAAACATCAAAAGAAGGAAGAAGATTCTGGAGGAGAAAAATTGCCTAAGTGTTGAGCACTAAAACGGCCACACTGACCGTTTTAGCACACTGCTGCAGTTCGAAGGAGGAAGTTGCTGGTGCGGAGCGCTAAAATGTCCACACAGACCGTTTTAGTGCGCTGCTGCAAATCAGAATTGGAAGCCTATGGAGCTCAGCGCTAAAACGCTTACACTGAGCGTTTTAGCACTCGAATGTGCAATTCTTCTCTGTTCTGAAACGTTAAAACGTCCAAATCAAACGTTTTAGCGTTGGAATCAGTTGAAAGCAATTGGGAGGTTATCAGCCATGGACGCTAAAATGCTCATTCAGACCGTTTTAGCGCCCAAGTCAGTTGAAAGCAGTTGGTCACGCATCAAGCCGGACGCTAAAATGCCCATTTCTGACCGTTTTAGCGTCCACATTATTTTTTTAGCAGAATTGTAACACTATAAAAGGCAAAAGGTCTGGAAAAAAAAGATATCTAGATAGTTTTCTCTCTCCCATTTTTCTACTCTCCTCTCTTATATCAGATCTTAGGATCTGAATTCTCCCTTTTACACAATAATTCTTAGGAGTAGTGTAGCATTGCAATTGAAGATTGAAGATCCACTACCATGGTAATGGAGTTTGTTCTTTCTTCTTCCTTTGTATTTACTTTCATTATATCTGAGTAGAGTCCTTTGTAGTCTGATTCAATGGAACTCCAGTGTGTATTTATGAATAATTAATGTGAAGTTATGTTTTCCTATTATGTTACTTGTATGAAGTTGTCTTGATCAATCATTCTTGTTTATGAAATGATGTAGAACAGACATGTTTGCATTGTTTTAAAGTTGATAACTTCATCATTAGTATTATAGCAGTCAAGACATTGATGCTATAATATTAATGTAATCTTAAGACCTTAGTAATTAATGCAAGTATTATGAAAGAAATCACCAAGACATTGGGGATTCTGATTAATGTACCCATCAAGGTAGTAAGACATTACATCTTGATGATAAGTAAAAGGTTGATTAACATCACATGATAGAGAAGTCATGATGGAAATTGATTCATTTATAAATTCATACTTGAGGGAGATTGATATCTGACTACTGTTTTAAATTATATTCATATCTTTGTGTTTTAAACTTATCTTATTTTATGCAATTACATTTCTAGTGACAAGAAACTCATGCAAATCAAATCTTTTTGGTTGACTCAAATCAATAACAAGTGGACAATCAGTGCTTGACACAATTCCTCGTGGGAACGATTTTTACTTATCATTTTTATTACTTGTATGACTAGTGCACTTCTAATCACACACAACAAGTTTTTGGCGCCGTTGCCGGGGAATTGATGTTCAACATTGATGAACACCATCAGTTGTTGATATCGAGTCTTTTATTTTTCAGCATTTTAATTTGTGTTGTATGAATCTTGGTGCTCTTTTAATTCTGGTGTATGCAAGGTACTTTTGATCAAAACTCTTTGTTGTTTGATCCAGAATTAAAAAGGACACTTAGAAGGAGAAGAAAGGCAGCCAGAAGAAGGAAGCAATTGTTAGACAGTGGTGAAACAAGTGCTACAGTACTGGCAGAAAATATGGCAGAAAATCATGTGCAACAACCACAAAGGACATTGGGGGATTACATGACTCCTGCTATCATTCTACCCATTGGAAGTGTGGTTAGACCAATTGTGGAGCCAAATAATTTTGAACTGAAAGCTGCATTGGTGCAGTTGGTGCAAAAGGAGCAGTTTGCTGGAACAAGTGCAGAAGATCCGTATCTGCTATTGAAAATTTCTTGTTGTTGAGTGATACTGTGAAGATTAATGGTGTGACAAGAGATACTATTCTGTTGAGGTTATTCACTCATTCACTTAAGGATGATGCCAGAAGGTGGTTGCAGTCATTGCCACAAGGAAGCATTACTACTTGGGATGATTTGCAAACCAAGTTTCTGGCCAGATTTTTCTCAGCATCTAAGAGGGCAAAGTTGAAGGATGAGATCACAGGCTTTAAGCAAAAAGATTCATAATCCATTTATGAGGTCTGGGAAAGGTTCAAGACACTGTTGAGGAAATGTCCTCAACATGGAATAGAAGTGTGGAATCAGGCAGCAATCTTTCTGCAGGGAATGACTACAAACACTAGGACATTAGTGAGTGCCACTGCTGGTGGGTCATTGACAACCAAAACTCTTGAGGAGGCACTTGATATTTTTGAATCTTTGGCATCTCAAGAATTTGACAATGCTCCAGTGGCTGAGAGGAGAACAGGAATCATTGAGTTGGATGGGTATGATGCCTTGTTAGCCAAGAATGATCAACTGATGTAGACTCAGAAAGAGCAACAGCAGCAATTGGATGCTCTCACTAAGCAACTATCCAATCAAAAGGTTGCTTCAGTGGACACCAATTCTGTGTGTGCAATCCGTGGAAAAAGTCATGTAACAGATGATTGTGATTATGGGGGATCTACAGAACAAGCTGAGGTCAATGGAGTGTGGTATGATCAGAGGAACCCTAACACTCAGGGGCGAAATTTATATGTGCCGCCATGGAAGAACAGAAATCAACACCCTGGGTTCAGTTACAGTTCCAACCATCAGTTAAATCCTCCTCCTCCACCACATACACAACAACTAGGAGATTCTTCAACATGGGAGAAAGCCTTTGCCCAGTTGTCCAAGACTACTCAATATTTTATTCAAGGATCCAATTCTTTCAGGGAAGAAACATCTGCATTCATGCAAGAGACTAAAACTTCATTCAGGAATCAAGAAGCATGCATTAGGAATTTGGAGACACAGATTGGTCAGATTTCAAGACAGATATCTGAAAGATCACAGGGCAAGTTTCCTGGTGATACCATGGTGAATCCAAAGGAGCACTGCAAGGCTATTACCACAAGAAGTGGGCTTGTGCTTCCACCTGTTCAAAAGAAGGTGGAGGACAAGAAGGATGAAGAAGAATTCATTGTAGAGGATGTAGTGGAAGAGGATGAACAAGAAACAGTGAAGGAAGATAAGGAGAAAAACAAGGCAGTAGTTGAAAATAATTCTTCACCCAAAAAGATGATGAAGTGGGAGAAGAAGAAAATGGCTGATAAACAAGATCAGCCCATTAACTTGTCTCCCTATGCCAAGATTCCTTATCCCCAAAGGTTGAAGCAAGAAATCCAGAAACAACATTATGCAAGATTTCTGGGAATCAATACACTGAAGGAGACCAACCTTATTCTACACCTTGCAGATAGGTCTATCAAGAGACCAGAAGGTGTGGTTGAAGATGTGTTGGTTAAGGTTGATAAGTTCATATTTCCAGTGGACTTTGTGATTTTAGATATGGAAGCAGAAGATACAGAAAGCCCTCTACTTCTAGGGAGGCCATTCTTAGCAACTGCTAGATCCTTGATTGATGTTGAACAAGGAAAGCTTATGCTAAGGGTGAATGAAGAGACAGTAACCATTGATGTGATTGAAGCAATTAAACATCCTATAGATGTTGAGGATTGTTTCAGGATTGATATCATCCAGGAGGTTGTAGATGAACTAACAGGGGGAAGAGAATCTGTTACTGGAGGAAGATCAATGTAAAGAAGAGAACAATGGGGAAAATTTTCAGGAGGAACCAGTAGTTGAAGAGCTTGAACAGAAGGTAGATGATATTCCTAAGGGGGCACCTAAGGTAGAGTTAAAAGAACTACTATAACACCTCACAATTCTAAATTAAGTAATTAAAGTATTAAGTGAGTAATTAAGTGATGGATTAGTGAAAATCCCAAAGATTAGGCCAAAATACAAAGAAAGGGCAAAACGGTAATTAGCCAACACGCAACCCTAGGAAGATAAAAATTGAGTGGAAGGTCTCAGATGATAAAAATAAGTCTGGAAATGGATTCAGAACGAAAAATTGAGTGGATAGGCAAGTTTCAGAAAAATTAGTGAATAGTGTTATTCGCGGGTAAAAATACCGCAGTCAGATTGCACCGTAAAACGTGCCAGTGGAATTTTGAGCTCTAGGTTTCAAATTTGAATTTTAAATGGTCCGTAGAAATAGCAAATATGATTTCTGATATTATTTGATGAATTTAAGTCAATTTGTGGAAGCGTGCCAACGGCGCGCGCTGTAGCTTAAAGCAGTGTTTTTCCCGAACAACCGGAAAGCTCCAAATTCATCTGAGTGAGTATAATTAAAGGAGTTTAGTTAATATTAAAAATTAGAATTTCTAAATAGATTTTGAATTTGTGGACGTTTAGTGAAATCGGAGAGAAATTCGGATGAGTTTTAAATCGCGTGGGACCCGTTCCCACTTAAAGTCACTTAAAACACCTAAGGTTACTATTCATCACCATCCTCCCTCACTTTCTCTCTCCTTGGTGCGCTTGAACAGCCCCTTCCACACCATTTTTATGAAAATCTTCCTTTGGCCATAACTTAGCCATTTCTCCACCGAATTCAACGATTCTTGTCTTGAATCTTGATGGAAAACACCTTCTGAACCCATTGGTACCACTTTTGAGCCTTGAAATCGTGTGTGGGAGGAGATCTAGCTCAATTAAATTTCGGTTTTGTGAGATTTTTGGTGTTCTTGAAGCTTTTTCATGCTCCAATGGTGGAGTATGCTTAGGTGGAGCCATATACCGTGCATTTGGGTGAGTTATTTCAACATTTCATTGGTTGATTTTTGAGTTTTGATTATGGACCCTAAAGAGGGATTTTGTGATATGTTGTGTTAGAGAGCTCAAAAGGAAAATGTCTATTAGATGATAATGTCTTAGAATGATGTATTAATGCTAGAAATGCAATGAAAATTTTAAGCGAAAAAAAGTGAATTTTAACTTAGAAAATTTAGTGCATGAAATGGATTTTTGAGTTTTGTGTTAATGTGTGGTATAGTGAATTGTAGTGTGATTACATGATGATATGAAGTGATTATGTGAGTTGTGGACCATAGGAATTGAGTGGAAATCCTTGGTTTGGCTAACAAAGAATTCGGCCATTTATGTATAAGTGAGTAAATTGATGTTTTGGAAAACTTTGGTGTTGTGTGATGAAAAAGTCATTAGATGGGTTGTGTGGTGATTGGCATGTGGAAGGATCAATGTAAAAATAATAAGTGTTGAAAGTGGAAAAATGTGCCTAAAGTGTAATATTTCGCAAAACGTTGCGTAAAATTCGTAAAACAGAAAAACGGCGATTGAACTAGCCTTTGGGTAACCTAAGTGAGTGTAACAAAATGAGAAAGAAAATTTAGAAAAATAAAACCTAAATTAACACTAAGTTGGCCGAACCCTACATAGTGGTGAGGTGAAATTTGACATTTTCGCGTTTTGACGTATTTGGACTGAAACTGACAGCTATACATGGTTGTATAGGTTGTCGTACGTGGATTTAAACTCGGAACAGTGAAACAGTGGATTGCCCTTGGTCCTGGACCAAGTGGGTTGAGGTAAGTGATGTGATTTACACATGCTATTTTGAAATTCATGAGTGGTTTAAAGTTCTAAGTGCGTGGAATTGTCCTCTGAGTAGGCGTTCCCTGGGAATCAAGCTGTAAGTGGAGTTCTGCGGAGCTCAGTGGAAGGAAAAAGAAAGGTAACCTCTTGGTACTGGGGCTTGTTCCCCTTTTGTGTTCCACCTTGCTAGTTGATGGCAACGGTAGGAAGTGTGTATGAGTAGTGTAGAACAGCATGAGCATGCATGTGCATTATCACAGTGGGTACTTATGTAATAGATCTCTGGCCAGTAGATATTTTTAGCATTCGGGAAAGTGTTTCCGGACTGCCACTGGATAGTTCTCCGAGAGGGAGTTCCAGTTGACCCAGGTTCGTGGTGTGTTATCCGGATAGGAGCACACTAGGTTGTCTCGGGTGTATATGGTTGGAAGGGGTACCTTGGTGGGTTGTTCTATGAACACGCCAGGGGTAGTACCCATAGGCGTATAGCCGAGGACATAGCGTGGTATTGGTAGCTACCATCCCGCATGTCGTAGTTCTTTCTGATATTATCCCCCTTTCTCTAAATCCCTTGCTTTATCCCGTTTTATAACAGTGATGGTGTTTTATATTATTGATATACATCGAAGTGAACCATTGGGTAGAGTTTTCTCCAGAACCTCTTGGTTACTGAGATATATCCGTATATCTCACCCTATCTTGGTGCATTTATTTCAGGATGTACCAGTGGATATGGAGCAGTGGGCAAGAAGCCCGCATGATGATGAGTGGAGTAGTGATGCATATTTTGCTTCAGTGTATTATATTTGTCATTTTAGTTATGAATTCATTTGTTAAATAAAGTTGTAATATGTGGATTATTGTAAATTGAAGTTAAAGTGTAAGTGCAATTATAATTTAGTATTGTAAATATACCATGGATGTATGCTTATTATGATGGAAGGGCTTTAGCCCTATTTTAGAGTTATGATTATCTGTATGATGATTTATTCATGAAATTGAAGATTGGTAATTGAAACTATAAAAGATTTGAAAGTGAACTGTTTATGTTTTAAGTGTAAATTGGATTGGGTTGTAAGTGCCCCAAAGTGTTGTTGGTCCTTGTGTGTGCCACCCATTGGATTTTGCTGGATTTCAGGTATAATTGTAGTGTTAAACAGCTTATGCAGATTTGGAGATTTTAGGAAATACAAAGGAAACTCTGGCGAATTTTCTGCAGAATTGACAGTTTTTGGGTGAACTTTGGGAGAGCGTATCTCTCTCCATAGTGGTCCGATTGGGACGTGTCATACGCCATTTTGAAGCTTAAGATGTCCGCTACGTTGTGTCAAAATCCTAGGATCATTGGTGGTGTGCGAAGCCCATGGTGGCTGAGGCATGTTCTGCCATGTTCTGTCCTGTTTCAGTGGGCAGATTTGGGGCAGTTTAGGGAAATTAATTCCCGCTTCGTTACTTGGTCAAATTAAGCATACGATATATCAAATCGAAGTTTAAGGTGTCTAGTTTATGGTGTAAAAGTTTGAGAGACAGTGTCTGGGCAGTTAGGTGCAGTTTATTCCGTGAAGATTGGAGGTTTAGGCTATTTTGGAGTTGGTGGGCAATGTTGTTTGTCCAACTTCAAACGGCGATAACCGGAGCTCACGAGCTCGGAATCGAGTGTGTGATAGCTTGTTAGAAAGGTAATTGAATATGGAAAAAAGATAACCTGGAGTCTAAGTTTGGATTTTTTTTTTGTGTTCGTAGAAAAATAAATTAGCAAATCTGGTTAAGTGGTAAAAACGTAAAAAGTGAGGAATTGACTAAGTGGGTTTATGGGAACCCCTTAGTATCTTGTATGTGATAAAATAAAGTGTATAAATAGTTAAGTAAGTCTTCCACTAGTGTTTCAGTTACGATCACAACTTTTTATTATTACGTTTTTTATACTTTTACTATTCGCGTAATAATCGGAAAAAGTTTATTCTCGTTTTTATAAATGAATTGCTGGGATTGTAACTGCGCTTAATATCATAATTAATGTTAACAATACCGGTGTGCAACGGGCTGTTACAACTACCTTCAAATCTGAAATATGTGTTCCTAGGGGATGATCAAACTTATCCAGCCATCATTAATGCATCCTTATCTGAGAGGGAGGAAATGAAGTTGGTAGAGGTTCTTAAGAAGAACAAGACAGCCATGGGCTGGTCATTCTCTGATCTTAAGGGCATCAACCCTTCATTCTGCACACAAGATATTGATGGAGGAAGAAGTCAAACCAGTAAGGCAACCACAGAGGAGACTTAATCCCACTTTGAAAGAGGTGGTGAGGAAAGAAGTGGTGAAGCTACTTGATGATGGGATGATTTACCCTATTTCAGACAGTGCTTGGGTGAGTCCAGTTCAAATAGTACCTAAGAAAGGAGGGATGACTGTGGTGAGGAATGAGAATAATGAACTGATTCCCACAAGGACAGTGACTGGCTGGAGGATGTGTGTTGACTACCGGAGACTCAACAAAGCAACAAGGAAGGATCATTTCCCTATTCCATTCTTGGACCAGATGTTGGAGAGATTAGCAGGACATGCTTTCTACTGTTTTCTGGACGGATACTCAGGTTATAATCAGATAGCTGTGGCTCCAGAAGATCAGGAGAAGACTGCATTTACTTGCCCCTATGGAATCTTTGCATAACGGAGAATGCCTTTTGGTCTATGCAATGCTCTGGCAACATTTCAAAGGTGCATGCTTTCCATATTCTCTGACATGGTAGAAAGATATATTGAGATTTTCATGGATGATTTCTCTATTTTTGGTCCTACTTTTGATGCATGCTTAGAAAACTTAGACAGTGTTTTGAAAAGATGCAAAGATTGTAATCTTGTGCTGAATTGGGAGAAATGTCACTTCATGGTGACAGAGGGTATTGTTTTGGGACACAAAGTGTCCAACAGAGGCATTGAAGTAGACAAAGCCAAAATCTCTGTTATTGAAAAACTACCCCCTCCCATAAATGTGAAAGGTGTGAGAAGTTTTCTAAGACATGCAGGTTTCTACCGCCGTTTCATAAAAGATTTTTCCAAGATAGCAAAACCATTGTGCAAGCTTTTAGCAAAAGATCAAGAATTTTTGTTTACTGATGATTGCTTGCATGCATTTAATGTGTTGAAAGACAAGTTAATTACTGCACCCATAATCATGGCACCTGATTTTTCATTACCTTTTGAACTTATGTGTGATGCCAGTGATTTTGCTGAGGGAGTAGTACTAGGTCAAAGGAAGGATAAATTATTGCATGTTATATATTATGCCAGTAAAATTCTGAATGAAGCACAAAAGAATTATGCAACAACAGAAAAAGAATTATTGGCTATAGTATATGCATTTGATAAATTCCGGTCATATCCGCTAGGGTCCAAAGTTATTGTTTATACTGACCATGCAACATTAAAGTACTTGTTAGCCAAACAGGATGCCAAACCAAGGTTGCTCCGGTGGATGTTACTTCTGCAGGAATTTGAAGTAGAGATAAAGGACAAGAAAGGAGTGGAGAACTTGGTAGCTGATCATTTATCAAGGATCACAGTGACAGATTTACAGGAGGGTCCAGAGGTAGTGGTCAGAGAGGAGTTTCCAGATGAACAAGTGCTGGCCATTAGTACTATTGCACTGTTGGTGCATGATAAAGTTTTGTCTGTTGACACTCCACCATGGTTTGCTGATTTTGCCAACTATAGAGCTGCTGGAGCCATGCCAAAGGATTTCACTTACCAGCAGAGGAAAAAATTTCTGCATGATGTGAAGAGATATATCTGGGATGAACCATATCTCTTATATAGATGTTCTGATGGAGTTTAAGGAGGTGTATTCCAGAAGAAGAGCATAAGGGGGTTTTATGGCACTGCCATGGTTCAGCTTATGGTGGTCACTTTGCAGGGGAAAGGACCGCAGCCAAGGTTTTGATGAGTGGTTTTTACTGGCCTACATTATACAAGGATGCTCGAAAATATGTGGAGGCATGTGACAATTGCCAAAGAACCGGTAACATCTCCAGAAGACATGAAATGCCTTTAAACAGCATTCTGGAGGTGGAGGTTTTTGATGTTTGGGGTATGGATTTTATGGGACCTTTCCCATCATCCTACTCTAACAAGTATATTCTGGTGGCAGTTGACTATGTCTCTAAATGGGTAGAAGCCATAGCCACTCCAACAAATGATTCTAGGGTTGTGATTGCCTTCATGAGGAAGAACATATTTGCCAGATTTGGAATTCCAAGAGCCATCATCACTAATGGGGGTAATCATTTTGATAACAGGTGGGTTGAATATGCTCTTGCAAAATATGGAGTTAGACACAAGATAAGCACTCCATACCACCCACAAACTTGTGGTCAAGTGGAAATTTCCAACAGGGAGTTGAAGAGAATATTGGAGAAAACTGTTGGGAGTGCCAGGAAAACATGGTCCAAAAACCTTGATGACACCTTGTGGGCCTACTGGACAGCATTTAAAACTCCAATTGGAATGTCTCCATTGCAATTGTTGTTTGGGAAAGCATGCCTTCTGCCTGTTGGGTTGGAGCATAGAGCATTGTGGGCAGTCAAGTTTTTAAACTTTGATTCCAAGGCAGCAGGTGTAAAAAGGTTGCTGCAACTGGATGAATTAGATGAGTTCCGCCTGCAAGCATATGAAAGTGCCAGCCTTTACAAAGAGAAAACTAAATTGTGGCATGATAGGAAGATCACACCTAGGGACTTCAAAGAGGGGGATCAGGTGTTGTTGTTCAACTCCAGGTTAAGGTTGTTTCCAGGCAAGTTGAGGTCCCGTTGGTCTGGACCGTTTATGGTTAAAAGCATGAAGCCTTATGGCTCAGTTGAAATCTGTTCTCATGACTCTGACCAAAGTTTCACTGTAAATGGTCAGAGGTTAAAGCTGTACATTGGATCTGCTGTGGACAGGCAACTGATTTCAGTTGCCTTGTTAGAGGTAAGTTAGTTCATACCCGTCAGGCTCGCGACGTTAAACACGCGCTGAGTGGGAGGCAATCCACTGTACCAGGTATGTGATGTTAATCATTATATTTTATGGAAAGAAGAGAAGAGGGAAAAATGTTGACAATTTTTGAGAGAAAAACATTCTGACAAGTGCTGGCCGCTAAAACGTTCATTATGACCGTTTTAGCGTCCAGGAGATTGCACTGAGTGGGAGCTCTCTGACTTGTAGCGCTAAAACGTTCAAACTGAATGCTTTAGCGGTCGACAAGAATTCTGAGAGGTGAACTCTCTGACTTGTACCGCTAAAACATTCAAACTGAACGCTTTAGCGCTCTACAAGGATTCTGAGATACGAGTTCTCTGACTTGGAGCGCTAAAACGTTCAAACTGAACGCTTAGCGCTCTACAAATGCACAAAGTGTAAGCTCTCTGGTCCAGCGCGCTAAAACTTTCATTACGACCGTTTTAGCGCAGAGTTGCACACCACGTGTGTCAACTTATCTGGTCCTGGGCGCTAAAACGGTGACTTCTCATTGTTTTAGCGCCGAGTCACTTAAAATTGAAATACACGGTTCTTTTACCTCACTTTTTCCATCACTCTTCTTCCTCACATTCACTCTACACATACTTTCTGCATACCCTTGTGATGCTCTCCGGCAAGTATACCGATCGCACAAGTAATAAAGTGATAAGAAAAGTTCGTCTCCACAGGGACTGGGATCTAATATCAATTAAACTTTTTCTCAAAGAATGAAAAAATTCAAATAGGGTTGTGACAAATATTGTCAAATTGATGGAAATTCAAATCTGAAAATAAAAGACTTATTTTTGTATTTTTGTTTTGAGAAATAAAACAATAAAAATGAGAAATGATTTGTAAAAAGGATATGAGAAAAACATTGTAGCCAGGGTTCATTCACCAAATGATTCCCGCTTTTTACTCCGGATTGATTTACAATAATCATTTATATAATCACTCAGATAAATTATCATCTAAGAAGAATTAGTATTAGTAGTTAATCCTCAATTCCTTGCAGGGTTAACCCTTTAATCCATGAGAAACCCCAATTCCTTGCAATGTTTCTCATGGAATCAAGCAATGGGCGCGATAATTTAAGCATCTACAATCGTATACACGTCTATTCCTAGCACGTATACAGATTGTTATCTTACCCCCTTTCCAGATCAAAACCCCAATATTCCTATCTAGGGTTTTGATCCTCAGAATATCCCCAACTATCAGATTGATCAATTCTAACAAAGGGAATATAAAATTCGCACAGAGTAAAGATAAAGATAATTATATAAATTAAAAACCACAAATCAATCCTTCATGTCAAGGGTTCACATATGGATCGTGACCCTGACTACAATAAAAATGATCTAGCCGATCAACATCATGATCGCTGATCTAAAATTCAACATAAAATTAAAACAAAAGATAAAGAAATACTATAAGGAGATGAAGAACAAAGAACAACTCCAGTGCCCTTCTCCTCCAATCTCCAGATCTGCTTCTTCTGTGTCTCTATGTGAATCTCAGAATTTTCAGAATCTGTCTCTCAAAAAAATATGTCGCTGACCTAATCTGTAAAAGGTCTTTTTATAGCCTTATCTTTTTTTTCCAAAAATACCCTTCAGAAAACACGGAGCATCCATCCCGCAAACCGGTGCCAGTTGGCGTCGGTGTGGCGCAAGTCAGCGCCACGCTTCTGTCCGAAAATGCAAAGTCGGAACATCTCCTCGTAAAGTGGCGCCACTTGGCGCCACCAAGCATGAATCATGGCGCTAGTTGGCTTGGTTTTGGCGCTAGGTAGCATGGATTTGGCGCTACCTAGCGCCATGGTGCTGGACAAAGTTTCTTCCATGAATTTGGCGCTAGTTGGCTTGGTTTTGGCGCTAGGTAGCATGGATTTGGCACTACCTAGCGCCATGGTGCTGGACAAAGTTTCTTCCATGAATTTGGCGCTAGTTGGCGCCACAGTGGCGCCAGTTTGCGCCACTTGCCAGACTCCGGTGTATAGTTCGTAAACTGGCGCGGGTTTGCGCCAGTGTGGTGCCGGTCCGCGCCATGCTTCTGGATTTATGGACTTACAGTGTGCTGCAACCCTGTAGAATTGCATTAACGGGTTTTTTATAATTTTCACTTCTTTTTCCTGTAAAAATACAATTAAAAGGTGAATATTATTGACATACAAAGAATCAACATAATTAGCAAATATGTATTTAAATTGCTCTTTTATGACTCAATTCTTGTAAATTTTATCACAGAAAAATCACACTTGCCAGAAGCACATCAAACCATTCCCAGATTTAAACGTTGCTGTCCCCAGCAATGTAAAAGACTTAATCCAGGAAACATTCACTTAATCCAACATAACAATCATAGACACTATCATATACAATATGCCATACATGCCTGACTCAATATCATGAACTTCCAATAATGTCATCAGCTTCTTAAATATACAAGTCTACATTGATTACCCCTCACACAGATAAATAATGTTCACTCAACACTCAGTGTTTAAGGGTATCACGAGCACTCAATTACTCAAAGCTATAACACTACCATATGCTTGATCATATTCTCAAAAAAATCTTAAAATTGAAGAATCAAACACATGCATCAATTGATCAAAAGGACTTCACAGGTTGTAACTTGGCCTGGGTAATAGGTAGGAAAATTTGGATAGTAGCTCAAACAAACAAGAGATTGAAAACTGATATTAATAGCACACAAAATAACTAAGAAAATTAAAAGAGTTAAATTATTCCCCTGATAGAAGAATTGCAGTTCTAAGGTGCAAGCCAGCCAACATTTCGCAGAATTTAGAGCATTGTTGTCCTCAGCAATAATTAAACCCAGAGAAGGAAGAAGAATCCTGCACAATAGAACAAATAGTGGCGTATAGAAGAAACTATAATGTCCTCGTTGAAAACATCAGAGAAAAATATGCCAACGAGAAAATAAGCTTTCAAAAATACGAAACAGAAAAATAAACTAATATACAAGATCTCCATCAGCAAGAAGATAAGGATCGAGCCCTCCATGTCATCCCCCTCAGCAGTGTGGGATGACTGAGCAAATGAAGGGTCTGAGTGGTGCTGGTTCCTTGGTGTATGGGACCACCGATTCCCAGATTTGATCCAAACCATGGATCCATGTTAAAAAAGACACTACTTGAAGCTTTGATTTTTCAAAGAACCACAGTAAGCAATATTTGAGTTA
>JAVKPL010005951.1:7500-20000 GCA_032173675.1 Gastrolobium villosum | reverse complement strand
ATTTAGAAAGAGCACATTTGGGGCTTCGCGTGCATATAAAATAATAGTAAATCCGAGTTCGTTTGCTCATAAAAACACCACCCGTAAGGTGCACCGTAAAAATTTCAGCACATACGTCTTTCGAAAATTCCTTTCACAAACGTTTTCCAAAATAGCCGCTGTTCATAAAAGTTCAAGATAAAATAAAGATGATAAAGTCTACAGTCATCCAAGAGTACCAAAATATTAAACATTACAGTCATCCAATCAATCAAACAGCAACAGTGATAATCCATGCATCAGCAAGCAACAGCAAAACATCACTCCTTCAAATGCTTTTACGTCCTCCTGCCATTTTGGAAAAATAGCAGCCCCGAAGGGGTGAGAAAAATCCCAGTAGTGTGGCAACAAAACCAGTAATATAACAGTATTAACTAGGCACCAAATCATAAACAGTCACTTCAACATATCCTTGTTCCTTTTCCTTTTTCATTTTCATCATATTCATATATATAGCGCATATAACGCCTTTCCTTTTCATCATATTCATATATTGCATATATAACGCCTTTCCTTTGCGCTTTTAGCACCGTCGTGCGCGCACTTCACAGTGGAATCAAATATACCCTTGGCACCTGAGCTCCATGTGGATTCCAACTGTGGGCCTATGCGGACTGATGCCAAGTGTCCCATACCCCGGTACCTTGGGGATGCCTATATGATGCTTGCTCAAACACATGGTCCTGTACATAACTATTCTAAAACAAGGCCTATATGATCTTGATACATGCATGTCATGCTATGCTTTCACAGACAAAGCGTAAAAATGCGGTATGATGTAAGATGCATGCTTATATACCTTTCATATAGCAATCACGGCACATATACTTTTCATATGCGTTATGCTGCCACATAACGTCTTTACCTCATAATCATATAGCCATCACGGCACATTTTTGGCAGTTTCCTTTCATCATAATGGAACATAATACTTTTACGGAATATGGAGCATCATGTCACAATTTTATACCAGTAGTCAATAGTCACATTAGGTAATATCGCCTGACACTTACCTTGCGTGCCTTAAACAATACCAAACAGCAGCGAAGTATCTCACTTCTTATGCACAACTAAATCAATTACAACCAATCATTTACAGCGGCGATTTACAGCAGAAACAGTGAGCATACAGTAGTGTTTTTACAGCAGAAAACAGTGAGCATACAGCAGTGTTTTTACAGCAGAAAACAGTGACGTTTGTGCTTAAAACAATGAGCAGAAACAGTGAGTTGTTCTTTAAAACAGTGAGCAGAAAACAGTGGTATTTTCCTTAAAAACAGTGGACAGAAACAGTGACGTTTTACAGCAGGAAAACAGTGAACATACAGCAGAAACAGTGACCATTTTGAAACAGAAACAGTGGCTCCTTGGACATCAACAGTGGCAGAAACAGTGACATCAAACAGTGGCAGAAACAGTGGCATAAAGAGAGATTTTTGAACATTAAGACAGTGGCATAAATAGTGATTAAAACAGTGGCATAAATCATGATTTTTGGACATTAAAACAGTGGCATGAATGATACATTTGAACATCCAAAACAGTGATATAAATCATGATTTTTAGACATTAAAATAGTGGCATAAATAGTGATTCTTGATCATCAAAACAGTGGCAAAATGGGAGTATTTAGACACCAATACAGTGGCATAGAGGGTAGTGTTTGGACATCAAGATGATGGTTATTTTATGCAGAAACAGTGGCTCATTAAGTGCTAAAACAGTGAGTGTTTTTGGTGCAAAACAGTGACATATGTGGCATTAAAACAGTGAGCATTTTATGCAGAAACAGTGGCACATAATGGACTAAAACAGTGAGTGTTTTTATGCAGAAACAGTGGCACATAATGGACTAAAACAGTGAGTGTTTTTATGCAGAAACAGTGGCACATAATGGACTAAAACAGTGTGTGTTTTTATGCAGAAACAGTGGCACATAATGGACTAAAACAGTGGCATATGTGTGCAGAAACAGTGGCATTTCTTAGCCTCAAAACAGTGGCATCTTCATAGGGAAACAGTGGCATATTTCTCCTCAAAACAGTGGCATATTCATACAAGAAAACAGTGGCATGAACTTAAACATAACCATGAGACTTTCATTCTATAACTCATGCATACAAGTCATCATAAAATAGCTCCATACTTATACTTTAACCATGCTCAATCAAGAATCCAAAGCAAAACATATTCAAGGAGACATTCAAGCACACATATGATTACACACCATGAAAGAGGTCTAAGTTCAAGGCTTACCTCTTGTAGCACACACTTCTAGCTCACACACCACACCCTTTCTAGCTCTACTTCACAACAAGTCACCACTTCCTAGGATGTTCTATGCGCAAATATGGTGAGGAGGAACAAACTTGGACAGCTTCAAGGTTGAGGACAAGGCTGGACAGTGAGGGAAGGTGAGTTGTCTTAGCAAAGTTTTTCTTTCTCCAAGAGGGTTTGTAGTCACGGCTAGAGAGGGAGGAAATGAGGAAGGAACTTGGCTGCACTTGTGCAAGGTGAAGAAGACCTCTTGTGCGCACAATTAAAGGGAGAGGAGAGGAGGTTGCAATGATGGTCATTATGGTAAAAATCTGGTTTCTTGTGCAGGTGGGACTGCACTCTTGGTCAAAACAAGCAAGGGGTTGCTTCTAAAGTACACTATGCACATGCAAAGAGGTGAGGGGGGAAGAGTTCAGATCTGAATGAGTGCTAACAAGTCAGAATTTCCTTGCACAAACAGTCAAGTCTTGCGCACATGGTGGAGAGGAGAGGTTCAGATCTGATTGTGCTACCAAGTCAGAACTTTTTTAACACAAACAAACCAGCCATGCGCACAAGAAGGAGTGGAAGGGAGGTGTCATCATGAGCACATGTAAGAGGGTTCACTAAGTCCACAAGCAAGACAGCTTTGTGGCAGCCAAGAAATCTGATTTAATGCAGCCTTTGTGCGAACATGATGGGGTAAATGCAGTCCAAAATCCTTCTTTAGTAGCATGTGGAAGCAAGGGGCAGATTTGGCTCATGATGGAATGCCAAAAGCATGCAAAAATCTGCACATTTCAGCCTCATGATGGAAGGTGTAAGGTGGTTCTCCAAGTCAACACTCAATGCAGATTTTGTGTCATAAAAATCTGCTCCATGACACCTCCATGTGCGCCTAAATTGGAGAGGAATGCAGCCTAAAATGAAGAAGAATGCAGCCTAACATGATGCTAAGGTGTACATGTGTCTTTCATGCAATTAAGTTGAATTCAAATGGTGCACAAGCCTAGGTGTGAGGTGGCGGTCATGAAGGGAAAGTTGGCAGATTTTTCTAATGCTTTTCTAGTCTCTCATGCGCATGAAATGAGTGGGAATTACTCTTGCCATGTGAAAGTTTCTTGATGCACAAACAACCTTGTTGGACAAGGCTTAGGGAAGGTAAAAGTGAGTACACTTTGGGCTGAAAAGGATTGATCCAAAAACCTCCTTGGGCCAATGGCCACACACACAAAGAACCCAATCACACAAGTCCAATAGTGACAAGTCCACACACACTAGCCCACTTCCAAAGTCCAATAAACACTAAAGCCCTCTAACACACACTCAAATTACTCATATGAATTTAATAAATTTCACATGCCTACATATGCACCCTCCTATGATTTAATTTAAATACTTACCTTAGTCTCATCCAAGGATAAGGTCAAACAATTCGCAAGCCATCAAACATACACATGCATCTATCTCATTTTAACACCTATGTATTTTACTAATTATGTGGGATGTTACACTCTCCCCACCAAATAGGAATTTTGACCGCAAAATTAAACTTACTTAAGAGCTAAACAGTTCCGGATAGCGTTTCCGAATGTCGTCCTCGCGCTCCCAAGTGGCTTCAACTGCCGATCTATAGTTCCACAATACTTTCACCAAAGGAATCTCTTTAGAACGGAGTCGCTTGACGGATCTTTCAAGAATTTGGAACGGTTGCACTTGATAAGTCAGATTTTCCTTTAGTTCCACTTCTTCCGGCTGTAAAACATGAGATGGATAAGAGAGATACCTCCGTAGCTGCGACACAAGAAATACATTGTGAATTCCTGACAGATTGGGTGGTAAAGCCAACCGGTATGCAGACTCTCCAATCCGGTCCATAATCAGATACGGTCCTAAGTACCGTGGACTTAACTTCTTAACTCCCATTCTCCTTCCGAGTCCCGATGTAGGTGTGATTCTCAAGAATACATGGTCTCCGACTTCGAAAGATAGGGGCTTATGACGCTTGTCGTAATAACTCTTCTGTCTGGCCTGAGCCCGCTGCATATTTTCTCGAATCTTCTTTACTTGTTCGGATGTTTCTAGAATTAGATCGGGTCCTAACATACTTCGCTCACCCACTTCCGTCCAGCACAAAGGTGATCTGCATTTTCTCCCATACAGAGCTTCGTACGGTGCCATCTGAATACTGGAGTGGTAACTATTGTTGTAAGCGAATTCAATCAAAGAAAGATAGTTATCCCAGCTGCCTCCTAACTCCAAAACACATGCTCGTAACATGTCCTCTAATGCTTGAATGGTGCGTTCCGTCTGTCCATCGGTCTGCGGATGGTAAGCAGTACTCAACCTCAAATGGGTCCCTAATGCTCTTTGAAAAGATTCCCAGAACTTAGATGTAAACTTGGGATCACGATCACTGACAATACTCGTAGGAACTCCGTGCAGCTTCACAATCTCCTGCAGGTAAATCCTGGCAAGTCTCTCTGTATTATATGTGGTCCTAACACGCAAGAAATGAGCTGACTTCGTTAAACGATCAACAATCACCCAGATAGCATCATATCCTTCTCGCGTCCGAGGAAGTCCAACTACAAAATCCATCGCAATACTGTCCCACTTCCATTCGGGGATCTCCAAAGGTTGAAGAAGTCCCGAAGGTTTCTGATGTTCGTACTTCACCTTCTGACAAGTTAAGCATCGAGACACATACTCAGCAATATCACGCTTCATACCCGGCCACCAAAACGAGGTCTTCAAATCATGGTACATCTTCGTGGATCCAGGATGAACTGCATACTTACCTTTGTGAGCTTCCTGCAAAACTTCTTGCTTCAACTCTTCATTCGGCACAACTAACCGACCTTGAAATCTCCAACTATCATTCTCATCCTTTACAACATCTTGGTTGCCAACCAATTCGCGGACTAACTTTTCATCTTTCTGAGCCTCCTTAATTCTACTTATCAATTCATTCTCCACCTTTATACTTCCCAATCTTATGCTATGCCCTCTCTCATCTACAGATAAGTTCAAATCTCGAAAGGCTTCAAACAATATTAGTTCTTCCATCATCAGAGTTGCAGTGTGCAGTGTCTTCCTACTCAGGGCGTCAGCTACCACGTTTGCCTTTCCTGGGTGGTATTTAAGTTCAAAATCATAGTCCTTCAGAAATTCCATCCACCGACGTTGCCGCATATTCAGCTCCTTCTGGTCGAACAAATACTTCAAACTCTTATGATCGCTGGACACGTCAAACTGCGAACCATACAAGTGGTGCCTCCAGATTTTAAGTGCGAACACTATAGCTGCTAACTCCAAATCGTGCGTAGGATAATTTTCTTCGTGAGGCTTTAGTTGTCGAGATGCATAAGCTACCGCCATACGATCCTGCATCAACACGCATCCAAGTCCTTTCAGCGACGCATCACAGTATACTTCGAACTTTCGGGTAGGATCCGGAATCGTGAGTACGGGAGCACTCGTTAATCTGCTCTTCAGTTCCATGAAACATTCTTCACAAGCTTCAATCCACTCAAAAGGCTTGTCCTTCCGAGTGAGACGGGTAAGAGGTTGCACTATCTGAGAGAAGTTCTGGATAAACCTTCGATAATATCCCGCCAGACCTACGAAACTTCTTACTTCGGTGACAGTCTTGGGTCGTTCCCAATTCATGACAGCTTCAACTTTGCTGGGGTCCACCGCGATACCTTCTGATGAAATGACATGGCCCAGAAACTGGACCTCTCGCACTTCGACCACTTTGCGTACAACTGCTTCTCCTTCAATATATGCAAGACAATCCTCAAATGTTCCGCGTGCAGCTCTTCATTAGTAGAGTAAATCAGAATATCGTCGATAAACACAATAACAAACTGATCAAGGAATGGGCGGAAGATGCGGTTCATGTAGTCCATGAATACCGCTGGAGCATTCGTAAGTCCGAATGGGATCACCTGATATTCGTAGTGCCCATAACGAGTCCTAAAGGCTGTTTTCGGAATATCCTCCGGTTTGACCCGGATCTGATGGTATCCCGATCGTAAATCTATCTTAGAAAAGACTCTGGCTCCTCTCAGCTGGTCCATCAAATCGTCGATCCTCGGTAGCGGATACTTATTCTTCACCGTTACTTTGTTCAGCTGGCGGTAATCTACACACAGACGTAAACTTCCATCCTTCTTCTTAATCACGATGGCTGGAGCACCCCATGGGGAGGTACTCGGTCTGATGAATTCCTTTGCCAAAAGTTCTTCTACCTGCTTCTTCAACTCGCGAAGTTCCAAAGGCGCCATGCGATACGGAGCAATGGAGATTGGTCCAACTCCAGGAACAAGTTCGATAGAAAATTCGATTTCCCTATGAGGAGGCAATCGAGGTATTTCATCCGGGAATACCTCCTTGAATTCTCTAACTACCGGTACATTCTGAATTTGATTGTCAACCGAGGTCTCAGCCTCGATCGACAAAAGATACCCTGCTGCTCCCTTGCGGAGCTCTTTTCTAATCTTGCAATAAAGAAATGAGAGAGAAAGGTTGAAAATTACCATCTTTCGCATCCAGTGCGAGCACCCGTGCTTGCGTAGGCTGCGGATTAGCGTTCCGGGGGCATTCGTAAGCGAAATGTCCTTGCTGGCCACATCTGAAACATGCATTGTTGTTCTTGCGACAAACTCCAAAGTGATTCTTTCCACACGTAGCACAAACAGTCGCACCCTGCCGTCCAGTTGACGATTGACCAACAGTATTGCTCCTCTTAAAATTTCCAGGCCGCGCCTGCAATTGCGAACCTCTGCCTCGACCCCTACCAGGTGTCGTCCTGAAGAACCTGCCTGAGAGATAGCAGTTCCGTGTGCTTCATTCTTCTCATTGCCTTAGGAAAATACTTATCCAAAAATACTTGTCTGAATACGGCCCATGTTAGTTCAACGTCCTGAGCTCTCAGCAGAGCCCTCGCACCAGTCCACCATGTTAAAGCTTCTCCCATCAGCTGGTACGACGCGTAATCAGTCTTCTGCGCTTCCGGGCATGCCATGCGTTCGAAAATATGCTCGATCATCTGCAACCATTCTTGGCTCAAACTCTGGATAAACGTTGCCAGTCCCCCAATGGTAGTGATAAGGTCCTCTTCCGCATCGCCAGACCTTTCCCGAGTTGAACCGCGACCACCTGCCATGATTCTGCACTCACAATATCCTGAGATGAGTTGATCAGGCTCACCGTAAGTTATTCATGGCAGCAGTCCCAAGTAGGTACTCGCGTTCAATTCGGACAAGTTAACTATGCATCCGTGTCTTATCACCGAACGGCCTAAACAATCTAACTATCCTAGTCTCAAACACTTAAACTATAGCACATTTAGACAGTCAATCAGCAGATAAGCACAATCAAAAATCAATTCAATCAATCACAAACAAATCCATGGACCAAACTGCTCTGATACCAATTTGTGTAACGCCCTCCCTTGTGTGCACCCAAGAGAGTCGTTTGCTAAGCGGAATTAGAGTCTTTAACGTCACATAAGCTACTATAGAATTCTAAATCTACATACACATCCGTAAGGCGTTTTTAAAACTCTTATAACTTCTGTTTGGACGATAAAAAATATTTCAAGTGATTTAGAAAGAGCACGTTTGGGGCTTCGCGTGCATATAAAATAATAGTAAATCCGAGTTCGTTTGCTCATAAAAACACCACCCGTAAGGTGCACCGTAAAAATTTCAGCACATACGTCTTTCGAAAATTCCTTTCACAAACGTTTTCCAAAATAGCCGCTGTTCATAAAAGTTCAAGATAAAATAAAGATGATAAAGTCTACAGTCATCCAAGAGTACCAAAATATTAAACATTACAGTCATCCAATCAATCAAACAGCAACAGTGATAATCCATGCATCAGCAAGCAACAGCAAAACATCACTCCTTCAAATTCTTTTACGTCCTCCTGCCATTTTGGAAAAATAGCAGCCCCGAAGGGGTGAGAAAAATCCCAGTAGTGTGGCAACAAAACCAGTAATATAACAGTATTAACTAGGCACCAAATCATAAACAGTCACTTCAACATATCCTTGTTCCTTTTCCTTTTTCATTTTCATCATATTCATATATATAGCGCATATAACGCCTTTCCTTTTCATCATATTCATATATTGCGTATATAACGCCTTTCCTTTGCGCTTTTAGCACCGTCGTGCGCGCACTTCACAGTGGAATCAAATATACCCTTGGCACCTGAGCTCCATGTGGATTCCAACTGTGGGCCTATGCGGACTGATGCCAAGTGTCCCATACCCCGGTACCTTGGGGATGCCTATATGATGCTTGCTCAAACACATGGTCCTGTACATAACTATTCTAAAACAAGGCCTATATGATCTTGATACATGCATGTCATGCTATGCTTTCACACACAAAGCGTAAAAATGCGGTATGATGTAAGATGCATGCTTATATACCTTTCATATAGCCATCACGGCACATATACTTTTCATATGCGTTATGCTGCCACATAACGTCTTTACCTCATAATCATATAGCCATCACGGCACATTTTTGGCAGTTTCCTTTCATCATAATGGAACATAATACTTTTTTACGGAATATGGAGCATCATGTCACAATTTTATACCAGTAGTCAATAGTCACATTAGGTAATATCGCCTGACACTTACCTTGCGTGCCTTAAACAATACCAAACAGCAGCGAAGTATCTCACTTCTTATGCACACCTAAATCAATTACAACCAATCATTTACAGCGGCGATTTACAGCAGAAACAGTGAGCATACAGCAGTGTTTTTACAGCAGAAAACAGTGAGCATACAGCAGTGTTTTTATAGCATAAAACAGTGACGTTTGTGCTTAAAACAGTGAGCAGAAACAGTGAGTTGTTCTTTAAAACAGTGAGCAGAAAACAGTGGTATTTTCCTTAAAAACAGTGGACAGAAACAGTGACATTTTACAGCAGGAAAACAGTGAACATACAGCAGAAACAGTGACCATTTTGAAACAGAAACAGTGGCTCCTTGGACATCAACAGTGGCAGAAACAGTGACATCAAACAGTGGCAGAAACAGTGGCATAAAGAGAGATTTTTGAACATTAAGACAGTGGCATAAATAGTGATTAAAACAGTGGCATAAATCATGATTTTTGGACATTAAAACAGTGGCATGAATGATACATTTGAACATCCAAAACAGTGATATAAATCATGATTTTTAGACATTAAAACAGTGGCATAAATAGTGATTCTTGATCATCAAAACAGTGGCAAAATGGGAGTATTTAGACACCAATACAGTGGCATAGAGGGTAGTGTTTGGACATCAAGATGATGGTTATTTTATGCAGAAACAGTGGCTCATTAAGTGCTAAAACAGTGAGTGTTTTTGGTGCAAAACAGTGACATATGTGGCATTAAAACAGTGAGCATTTTATGCAGAAACAGTGGCACATAATGGACTAAAACAGTGAGTGTTTTTATGAAGAAACAGTGGCACATAATGGACTAAAACAGTGAGTGTTTTTATGCAGAAACAGTGGCACATAATGGACTAAAACAGTGTGTGTTTTTATGCAGAAACAGTGGCACATAATGGACTAAAACAGTGGCATATGTGTGCAGAAACAGTGGCATTTCTTAGCCTCAAAACAGTGGCATCTTCATAGGGAAACAGTGGCATATTTCTCCTCAAAATAGTGGCATATTCATACAAGAAAATAGTGGCATGAACTTAAACATAACCATGAGACTTTCATTCTATAACTCATGCATACAAGTCATCATAAAATAGCTCCATACTTATACTTTAACCATGCTCAATCAAGAATCCAAAGCAAAACATATTCAAGGAGACATTCAAGCACACATATGATTACACACCATGAAAGAGGTCTAAGTTCAAGGCTTACCTCTTGTAGCACACACTTCTAGCTCACACACCACACCCTTTCTAGCTCTACTTCACAACAAGTCACCACTTCCTAGGATGTTCTATGCGCAAATATGGCGAGGAGGAACAAACTTGGACAGCTTCAAGGTTGAGGACAAGGCTGGACAGTGAGGGAAGGTGAGTTGTCTTAGCAAAGTTTTTCTTTCTCCAAGAGGGTTTGTAGTCACGGCTAGAGAGGGAGGAAATGAGGAAGGAACTTGGCTGCACTTGTGCAAGGTGAAGAAGACCTCTTGTGCGCACAATTAAAGGGAGAGGAGAGGAGGTTGCAATGATGGTCATTATGGTAAAAATCTGGTTTCTTGTGCAGGTGGGACTGCACTCTTGGTCAAAACAAGCAAGGGGTTGCTTCTAAAGTACACTATGCACATGCAAAGAGGTGAGGGGGGAAGAGTTCAGATCTGAATGAGTGCTAACAAGTCAGAATTTCCTTGCACAAATAGTCAAGTCTTGCGCACATGGTGGAGAGGAGAGGTTCAGATCTGATTGTGCTACCAAGTCAGAACTTTTTTAACACAAACAAACCAGCCATGCGCACAAGAAGGAGTGGAAGGCAGGTGTCATCATGAGCACATGTAAGAGGGTTCACTAAGTCCACAAGCAAGACAGCTTTGTGGCAGCCAAGAAATCTGATTTAATGCAGCCTTTGTGCGCACATGATGGGGTAAATGCAGTCCAAAATCCTTCTTTAGTAGCATGTGGAAGCAAGGGGCAGATTTGGCTCATGATGGAATGCCAAAAGCATGCAAAAATCTGCACATTTCAGCCTCATGATGGAAGGTGTAAGGTGGTTCTCCAAGTCAACACTCAATGCAGATTTTGTGTCATAAAAATCTGCTCCATGACACCTCCATGTGCGCCTAAATTGGAGAGGAATGCAGCCTAAAATGAAGAAGAATGCAGCCTAACATGATGCTAAGGTGTACATGTGTCTTTCATGCAATTAAGTTGAATTCAAATGGTGCACAAGCCTAGGTGTGAGGTGGCGGTCATGAAGGGAAAGTTGGCAGATTTTTCTAATGCTTTTCTAGTCTCTCATGCGCATGAAATGAGTGGGAATTACTCTTGCCATGTGAAAGTTTCTTGATGCACAAACAACCTTGTTGGACAAGGCTTAGGGAAGGTAAAAGTGAGTACACTTTGGGCTGAAAAGGATTGATCCAAAAACCTCCTTGGGCCAATGGCCACACACACAAAGAACCCAATCACACAAGTCCAATAGTGACAAGTCCACACACACTAGCCCACTTCCAAAGTCCAATAAACACTAAAGCCCTCTAACACACACTCAAATTACTCATATGAATTTAATAAATTTCACATGCCTACATATGCACCCTCCTATGATTTAATTTAAATACTTACCTTAGTCTCATCCAAGAATAAGGTCAAACAATTCGCAAGCCATCAAACATACACATGCATCTATCTCATTTTAACACCTATGTATTTTACTAATTATGTGGGATGTTACAGCAATCCTCTTCATTGATCTGAATAACTTAACTCCACACGTAACAGCCTCATTACTTTATAACTGACTCATTAATCATTGATATGAATAACATAACTCCACACATAACAGCCTCATTACTTTATAACTAACTCATTAATATCATCCAAGTTTCATCCCGCATCGCAATCCTCTTCATTGATCTGAATAACTTAACTCCACACGTAACAGCCTCATTACTTTATAACTGACTCATTAATCATTGATATGAATAACATAACTCCACACATAACAGCCTCATTACTTTATAACTAACTCATTAATATCATCCAAGTTTCTTCCCGCATCGCAATCCTCTTCATTGATCTGAATAACATAACTCCACACGTAACAGCCTCATTACTTTATAACTGACTCATTAATCATTGATATGAATAACATAACTCCACACATAACAGCCTCATTACTTTATAACTAACTCATTAATATCATCCAAGTTTCATCCCGCATCGCAATCCTCTTCATTGATCTGAATAACTTAACTCCACACGTAACAGCCTCATTACTTTATAACTGACTCATTAATCATTGATATGAATAACATAACTCCACACATAACAGCCTCATTACTTTATAACTAACTCATTAATATCATCCAAGTTTCATCCCGCATCGCAATCCTCTTCATTGATCTGAATAACTTAACTCCACACGTAACAGCCTCATTACTTTATAACTGACTCATTAATCATTGATATGAATAACATAACTCCACACATAACAGCCTCATTACTTTATAACTAA